>JAXGGA010003064.1:0-105000 GCA_038373865.1 Uloborus plumipes | reverse complement strand
TTTTTGTTTTTTTTTTTTTTGTGTGTGGTTTGATGTTTATTTTTTTTTTTTTTTTTTTTGTTTTTTTTTTTTTTGTTTTTTTTTTTGTTTGTTTTTTTTTGTCTTTTTTTTTTTTTTTTTTTTTTTTTTATGTTGTTTTTTTTATTTTTTTTGTGTTTTTTGTTGTTTTTTTTTTTTTTATGTTGTCTTTTTTTTTATTTTTTTTATTTTTTTTTTTTTTTTTTTTTTGATTGATTTTTTTTTTTTTTTGTTGTTTTGTTTTGTTGTTTTTTTTTTATTTTTTTTGTAAATATAAATAAAAAATATAATCTATTCTTATGATTCTCTTTTGTTTTTTCTGTGCTTTAAGGAACTTTTAATTGATCAAGAATTTAAGCGAGAAATTTAAAATACCATCTTTTTGAGTCATTCCATGTCAAGTGGACTAGTGGTCCCCACCCGACCATCTCCGATTTGGATCAAATTTTACAGAGGTATAGACATGCCTATGAAACTAACCTGTGCAAATTTTTAGCTTCCAAGATCCAAATCTGGAGGAGCTAGGATCCCGCAAAAAATTTGGCCCAAAATGGCGGATGAACTTCATGAAACAAGTTGCAATGTTTAGGTCAAGGTTGCAGAAAATTTTATCACAGTGGAAGCCTAATTTTTTTTGGAGCTTAAAGTACTTTTGGTTGTCAACACTCGCCAGTATATTCTTTGAGATTGCGCTTATTAGATTTTGTGTAGCACGTGCCTAAACTTGCGAAAAAACGCGGTGGGCATTTTTTTTCCTGGATTTCAGGTTGTCATAAATTTTTAACAAAAAAACTTCAAAGGTTTATACTTCGTAGTTTTATTGTCCAAATACTTGTTTTTAATGTTTTACAGCTACAGAGCTTAAATATTGTATTTGTAAAAGATATTGGCACCCTAAGTGTCGATGAAAACGCTTCTTTTGAAAAATCGCCTGTTTTCAACTCACTATATCTCAGGTTTGTCACCTAAGACCATTTTTTCTTTGGCACCATTAGAAAGAACAGATTTTTTCCTATCGAAATGAGTTTTTTTTTCGATGGTGTTCTTTCGAATAAGGATGAAAAAATTAGCTTGAAATACTGTCTGTTATGAAGAATTGGCATAATTAGGTTAAGACTGCAGAAAATTTTATCACACTGGGGGCCTAATATTTTTGGAGTTTAAAGTACTTTTAGTGGTCAATACTCTCCAGTATTTTTTGTGAGATTGAGCTAATTGAATTTTGTGTACCACGCATGTTAACTTGCAAAAAAACGCGTTAGGCAATCTTTTTCCTGGATTCATAAATTTTTAACCAAACAAATTCAAAGGTTCATGTTTCGTAGTTCTATTGTCCAAATACTTGGTTTTAATATTTTACAGCTGCACAGCTTAAATATTGATTTTGTAAGAGATATTGTTGTCAAAAGTGTCTATCAAAATCATTTTAATGAAAAATCGCCTGTTTTCAACTCACTGTATCTCAAGTTTGTCACCTTCCACTGTTTTTTTGTTGGCACCATTAGAAAGAACAGATTTTTTCCTATTGAAATGAGTTTTTTTTTCGATGGTGTTCTTTCGAATAAGGAAGAAAAAAATAGCTCGAAGTATTGTCAGTTATGAAGAATTGGCATAATTAGGCTAAGACTGCAGAAAATTTTATTATACCAAAAGTTCGAATTTTTAACAACTTAAAGTACATTTAGTTGTTTATATTAATACTCTGATAAGAAAAAATCTGTTATTTATAGTAGTACTAACGAAAAGATGATGGAAGGTGACAAACCTGAGTTACAGTTCATTGAAATCAAGCTATTTTTCAAACAGGAATTGCCAATAATTTTCATGTATGCTACACAAAAGCTAATGAGCTGGAAATCACATAATTATTAGAATCTATTAACAACTAAATGTACTTTAAGTTGTTAAAAATTCGAACTTCTATTATAATAAAATATTCTGCAGTCTTAGCCTAATTATGCCAATTCTTCACAACTGACAAAACTTCCAGCTTTTTTTTCCTCCTTATTCGAAAGAACACCATCGAAAAAAAAACTCATTTCGATAGGTAAAAATCTGTTCTATCTAATGGTGCCAACGAAAAAACGGTTGAAGGTGACAAACTTGAGATACAGTGAGTTGAAAACAGCCGATTTTCCATTAAAATGATTTTGATAGACACTTAGGGTGCCAATATCTTTTACAAATACAATATTTAAGCTCTGCAGCTGTAAAACATTAAAAACAAGTATTTGGACAATAGAACTACGAAATATGAACCTTTGAATTTGTTTGGTTAAAAATTTATGAATCCAGGAAAAAGATTGCCCACCGCGTTTTTTCGTAAGTTGACATGCGTGCTACACAAAGTTTAATAAGCTCAATCTCACAAAAAATACTGGAGAGTATTGACAACTAAAAGTACTTTAAATACCAAAAATATTAGTTCCCCAGTGTGATAAAATTTTCTGCAGTCTTAACCTAATTATGCCAATTCTTCATAACAGACAGTATTTCAAGCTAATTTTTTCATCCTTATTCGAAAGAACACCATCGAAAAAAAAACTCATTTCGATAGGAAAAAATCTGTTCTTTCTAATGGTGCCAAAGAAAAAATGGTCTTAGGTGACAAACCTGAGATATAGTGAGTTGAAAACAGGCGATTTTTCAAAAGAAGCGTTTTCATCGACACTTAGGGTGCCAATATCTTTTACAAATACAATATTTAAGCTCTGTAGCTGTAAAACATTAAAAACAAGTATTTGGACAATAAAACTACGAAGTATAAACCTTTGAAGTTTTTTGGTTAAAAATTTATGACACCCTGAAATCCAGGAAAAAAATTGCCCACCGCGTTTTTTCGCAAGTTTAGGCACATGCTACACAAAATCTAATAAGCGCAATCTCAAAGAATATACTGGAGAGTGTTGACAACCAAAAGTACTTTAAGCTCCAAAAAAAATTAGGCTTCCACTGTGATAAAATTTTCTGCAACCTTGACCTAAACATTGCAACTTGTTTCACGAAGTTCATCCGCCATTTTGGGCCACATTTTTTGCGGGATCCTAGCTCCTCCAGATTTGGATCTTGAAAGCTAAAAATTTGCACAGGTTAGTTTCATAGGCATGTCTACACCTCTGTAAAATCAAATCCAAATCGGAGATGGTCGAGTGGGGACGATTTGAAAAATTGGTCCAGTTGACGTGGAATGACTCTTTTGTTAAATGAATAGAAATACAGAAGTTTCTTTGAGGCAAAAACTAAGGGAAAATAAATGAGTTCTTTATATAAAAAAATTATAAGCTCTATTTTTCTTTCTGTAGTTAATGAGAAAAATTCATTTCAAAAATTTGCTTTAAGGTCTTACGTATTATTTTTTAACTATTGAAATAAAAGCGACTGATACAAAAAAACTATCAACATCAGAAGAAATTTGTTACACATAGTAGCAAAGAGATAATTTTTGTTTAATCAATAGTCCATGCATTGTGGCCTTCCTCAATTGTTAACGGAGTTGTGAGATAAAAAAAGAGTAAATAAATAGGATACAAAATGCAAATTGCTTTCTAATCATTGCGTAGTAAGTCCTGTTATCCAGGCGTTTGAATATAGTACATCAATTACATCACTACTGTCATTATCATACTTTGTATTAGTTACATCATATCTAGAAAAGTGATTCAATGCTTTTACATGATGAGATAAAAAATAAGTTTTGATTTTAATTTTAATGTAACCTTGTTTCACTTGAAATCACAAAATCAATTGTTGGTTATGAATAGATCAAATATACTTGTAGCTGGGTGATAAAGGGCGCTAAACAAAAACAAAACTCACCAAGTCACAAAAACAAAACTCACCAAGAGATAATTTTTGCTTTTTTTATTTTGAAGTTTTATATTACTGGATCATCATTAATGGACTTATAACTGGGAAAGTTTCTTTACCAAAAACTTAGTGCTTTATATTTCTGAATAAAGGGCAAAAGGTTAAGTAAAATTACGCTTAAGTCTCTACTTATATTGGCGACTAAAATTAAATGTGAAAAATATTTGTATCGAAAGCACAACCATAGTATTATATATATATATATATATATATATATATATATATATATATATATATATATATATATATATATATATATATATATATATATATATATATATATATATATATATATATATATATATACATATTTTTTTTTCACGAAGAAACAAGTTACATATTATTAAACAAGATAAATATTATTCTATTATTCAAACCAATCTATACGATTGTGGTGAATTGTTTTTCTCCCAATATTAATCTCTAACTCATTTGAATTTACGGTACAAATTTTAATACGAAAGCTAACAATTTATTCATCTATTTAGCTCTCCTTGCCACATAAAGGCAGCTTACTTGAATTTGAAGTCCCCAGTAAGCATATAAATCGATCGCGGGTAATAGTAGAGAATTATTTTATCCTCTCAAAGCTTCAAAAGCTTTCACACACTAGTGAGTGTTTTTCCATCGACCCGAAAGCTTTCTCGTAACAATAAAGTCGAACATTGTTAAAAATAAAATTCAACTTTCATTGAGAACGGCCGATTTGTCACGTACGTCGTCGTGTTCGTTTTCTTTTCCGAAAATAAATGTTATCTACTTTGAGCTTCAATCGTTCAGATAATCACGAAAAAAAAAAAACGTTTAAGAATTCAGTAAGATGCATGTCCTTAAAGCGTTGATAATTATTTATTTTTCTTTTTACTTCCTTTTACATATTGAATTTCAGTCTAAATTTCCATTTTACTCATCCCCGAACGAATGTTGAGTAGTTTTTTCGATCTGTTCTCACGTGCATATGTACCTGGGAACGTGTAGAGAATCAAAACATTTATTTTGACCATCCCCGTGTTAAAATTACTGCGAATTGTCTCGTGACGTGTGTACTTACGTATGTTCGTATGTCTCTACGTATGTATTGCGAAAAAACGAAAAAAATATCAAATATTTAAGTTTTTGCTTTTGTTTTAGTGTTTTCATTCAAGTGTTATTTCTACTTCAATTTATTATTAATAATTTTCGTAATGAAAACATTTTTTAATTTAATTTTTCAAAAGGTGAGATGTTATGATAGGAAATTTAATGGCTATCAATAAAGAAAAATTATGCACATATGATATAGATTTACTAAATATTTATACTACATTACTCATCTAAATTAAACAGGTCATGTATTATGTGTACATTAAGTGTGGAATCTGTAATATTTGTCAGATCGGTAACGCTCAAATTCAACTCCCCTAAAATGCTAGGTAAATGTTGCAATTGACCATGCCCCAAATTTAAAAAAAAATGTTTCTAATGTGTTGTTGAAATACCTTATTAATTTTATTTTCTAAGTATCTTTGAAAATTTCCATGGTCAAATTGGTACTTTTACTGATATTCACCCATACGCGTACCATGCAGTTTTATACCATAGACACAAATGAAAATAGCTCTTCTCTCTTTTCAGTTTCAAATTATAATTCACATGTTTGTCATAATTTTATATGTGTAGAATCTTTGTCTGAATGTCTAAAAGGCTATTCTGCCGCACTGAGCGCAAAAGTCGTATCTGCATTTTTTAACAAAATTGAGTTATCGCCACCGGCCGTTTCTTTGTGACGTATTTTACCTAAATAAAAAATTATATGGTCATTTGAGAACAGAATATACAGGGTGACAAGAAATAACTTGGACGAAGTTTTAAGCCAAATATCTGTAAATACCACTAAATTAATAATGATATTGTGATAGGGAATCGACCCTAAAAAGCTACTAAATAGGTGTAAGTAAGTTAGTTGGGATAATTATTATGGTTCATAAACAATCTGCCATACGTGATACATAAGCAAAAAATGAAAATATGTGAAATTCAATGATTGAAAGTGGCTAAGCAGACTTTAATTGTAGGTTTCCTTTGCAATTTAACGCTTCAAAAAACTCGGACACGATGGTGACAGGTCAGGGAAAAGGAGAAAACTTACAGTTCACACATCAAGAGATCGGAAAGTGATCAAAAAGTGAGCTTAATGAAATCCTATGATTTCAATGAGACAGGTTGCTAGAGGGGTAAAGATCAATAGAGAAACCACTCATTTGATGGTAAGAGATGAGCTTCATCTTCTCCCTTACAAAATGAAAGATGCTCAATAGCTAGCAGACAAGAACAAACGCACAAGACTTCAAAAAAGAAGATAACTGTTGAAGTGAGCCGCAGATGATTGATGTCCAACAATGATACTCACAGATGAGGAACTGTTCTCAATGGAACAAGCTCAAAATAGATATAATGATAGAGCTTGATCAGCAGAAGCACCTGGAGCTTCTTGGGCCTCGACGACCCCTTTCGCAATGGTTTGGGGTGGGATATGGGCTAGTGGGAAAAAATCACTTGCTTTTGTGGGGGGGGGGGGATAACATTAATCAGATGACATAATAAAAACTTATTTTGGAAGACGTTGTCTTACCTTGATCGCAAAAGTTCTTTGAAAACCAAAGATGAACCTTCCAAAATTATTTCACACCTTCATACAGAACTAAAGACACTCATGATTGATGCAAGACACATTTTTCGCGCTTCATTGAAGCTCAAGGATGGCCCCTGTATTCCCCAGATTTGAACCCAATGGATTATTCTGTTCTGTCCATCTTGGTGACAAGGGTGTGTACTAAACCTCATAAAACTATGGCATCCCTACAAAAGTCCTTATGGTAGGAAAAGGATAAAATATCGATAAATGAGTTGCGGCCCGGAGCCGAAAATGTTATGACACGTCTAACGCTCTGTATTAATTCTAAAGGTAACCACTTTAAAAAACGTTAAATACACTGCTCGACATTGAAAATGCAACACCAAGAAGAGTGGTCAGAAATTGATGAAATTTGGTAAGAAGACAGAGACAGCATGGAACAATAAGTGATATTTATTTCAAAATAAATAAGCAAAATTTAAAGCGAGGACGCGGACAGCGATGCACGAAGAAACACGTCTAGGCATGGAGTCAATAAGCCTGCGGATGGTGTCCTGAGGGATGGCACTCCATTCCCTTTCAACCATTTGCCACAGTTCGTCCTCTGAACGAGGCAGTGACAGGTTCTGCAAACGGCGTCCAATCACGTCCCACACATGTTCGATTGGTGACAAGTCAGTAGAGTATGGTGGCCAGGAAAGCATCTGTACACCTCGTAGAGCATGTTGGCTGATTCGAGCACTGTGAGGCCGGGCGTTATCCTGTTGAAAAATTGCATTTGGCAGACCCTGAAGGTAGGGGATTGCCACCGGCCGCAGTACATTATCTACATATCGTTGGGCCGTCATAGTGCCCCGAATACGATCTAGAAGTGATACGGAATTGTATGCAATAGCGCCCCAAACTATTATGCCACGTTGTCGCGCTGTGGGGCGTTCCACAGTTACTGCCGGATTCGATCTTTCTCCACGTCGACGCCACACACGTATGCGATGACTATCGCTGGACAAACAGAAGCGAGATTCATCTGAGAACACTACGGTTTGCCATTCTGCCATCCACGTCGCTCTGGTACGGCACCATTCCAAACGTTGGAGTCTGTGCTGTGAGGTCAATGGCAGTCTTCTTAGCGGGCGCCGTGATTGCAGGCCACTTGCAACCAGTCGACGGGAAATGGTTCTGGTCGACACAGGAACATCCAGGGTACCTTGCACGTGCTGCAGAATCGACGTACAAGTGACTTGCGGGTCCGCCACAGCTTGTCGGTGAATCCGTCGATCCAAGCGGTCTGACGTCACTCTGGCTGCACCTGCACCCCTCAATGTGGCTACATTTCCTCTTTCCAACCATCTCCGACACAGCCGATGCACAGTGCTTGCATCCATGTGGGTATCAGCTGCAATTTGACGTATGGACCAACCTCCCCTTCTCAGTCCGATCACCATACCCCTTGTAAAGTCGTCTATATGCTGGAAGTGTTTTCGTTGAGGACGGCGTGGCATTTCCTCCTATCACACGTATCCTTCGAGACAAAAACCAAATTTCTCCGATAATTAGTCTGGCAGAAAAACCAACATGAACATAGCCCTTTTTTCAACTTCATTCTCTTATATCTTACTTCACGTGCGTCGGAGAGCTGCGCATTTCATATCATTTGCATAACTCAGTGACGTGCGTCTACGGTAAAATTTGCATGAATTTCTGACCACTCCTTCTTGGTGTTGCATTTTCAATGTCGAGCAGTGTATATTAGGCACAATAATGTATTCATGCTTATTTTGAAGTTTGGTTACAATATTTTCATTAGCATAAAAGTTATAATGTACGATGTGTGTCCAAGTTATTTCTTGTCACCCTGTATTTTTTATATGAAAAATATGAAAAAGTTTCATCTGAATCAAATACATGGTGGCGCAAAACTTTAAAGATTAATATCTCAGTTTGAGCTTGACTGCAGATACCACTTTTGCGCTTAGCACGGCAGTATGCACTTAATAAGTGCTGCTTCTAACGATCGCTCCAACATGTAAACATGCAATCTTTCTTTCCTTTTTACTTCCTTTTACTTAGTAAAGGAAGTATTGTGATCGCGAAAAAAAAAAAATCACTCAAATTTGAGTCTAAATTTTGATTTTGCTCACCCCCGAATGAATGTTCCGTAGTTTTTTCGACTTGTCAGCACGTGCATATGTACCTACCGACATATAAGCAGCCGAAAAATCCTTTTCAACCACCCCCGAGTTAATTACGACGAGTTTTCTCGTGACGTCTGTATGTACGTATGTGCGGATGTATGTGCGTATGTGGGTCGCATAACTGAAAAACTATCTGCCGTAGAAGCTTCTAGCTTGGTATATAGGCTCTGAGGATGGTCTAGTTGTGCACCTCCCCTTATGGTTGCATTTGAATGTTCCCAAGGGGGTGTTTTACCCCTTTTTGGGGTAAATCAGTGTTAATTTCAATGCATACTCAAGTGATATGAATTGGCGCGACCACTTGGCGATATGTCGCCAAGCTTTTGGTCGTCAAGTGTTTGACGCCAACTTAGCGACATATCGCCTAGTTGGCGAAAAAATTCTTTTTTGAATTTGGGTTCAACTTAGCGCTATTGGCGATATTTTGCGAAAAATTCACTGAATGATATTAAAATCAGCAATATTTAGAAAATTATCCATTGTAAAATATTTTTTGCATTGTTTCGTGGCAGATTAGGGGAGTAAATATTTGAATTGTTACCTTGCTCACTCCAAGCACTTTTTTTAACACTTAAGGCAACTACTAAGAAATTTACACGTAAAAGGAAGTAGTGTGGGTTCCATACCAGATTTTAATTTGGCAACGATAAATTGCATTTGTTTTCAACCCGTTACTGTTAATATTTTAATAATCCGCTGATTTTATTAAAGCTGTCTAAAAATTTGGTATTTTTTTTTTTCACGGTAGTTTGATAATTGAGATGCATGCATCGAATCCTAAATATTTGGGGCGATAAACTGCTTCATTTTACCATGTGGCCTGAACGAAATTCACTGGAATCAACAACTTCCGTTTTGTGCTCAAAATGTACCTAAATTTGTCGCTGCACTAAATGAAAATCACATTAGACTTGTAACAAGTAGGAATAATGGTTTCTGATAAATATTTTTCTTATTCCTGAAACGAAAAAACGTCCACATTTTCTTTTGCTCGTCAACGAAATTAATTTACAAAATGAAATTAACTGAAGAAACGAACGAGACTAAATTTTCTGCCTTCGGAAAATCCTAGGTTGTGAATCTGTCAAAAACAGATTCGAACTTCTTTTAATTAAATTTTGCAATTGTAATAATGATGAAGAACTGTTGAATAAAATTAAATAGTCTTGGTATAGAATTTTTTAGAGTGATCTCTCTTTGAATGTTTTGTTGAGCAATATATTTTACTAAGGCGTGCTCTTTCCTTTCTCTTACGCTTTTTTTTTTTTGTGTGTGTGTGTAAAATATGTAACTGAAAATTATGGAGAACAAAAGATTAACATTTGGTTATTTTAGTATTATTTTAGCGGGAATGAAAAATCTGAAAAGACACTGGAAATATGCAAAGTAATAACTGTTAAAAATACCGAGAATATTTAGAAAAAAAGCAAAAAAAAAAAAACTTTTTAAAACCTGGCTGCAATCCTTTATTGCAAAAACTATAGTTTGGCGGTAAAAAAAAAAAATAATTTTTATTAGTTTTAGTTCCCTTTTTTCATTTTATCTGTATTGTGTGAAAGAATTAAAAAAAAAAAAGAAACATTAACATAAAACTGTACAGGATTGAACGAGTCTACTTCAGATATTTTCTTTTTATTCTTCCGTTTCATTTTCATAAGTTCATGAGGATCATGGGAAGGGGTTGAGAGGGGCAATATGTTGAAGAGTTCGCATACCCAGCAAACGCTTCAACTTTGACACTGTGATTTTATAAAACAATGCGAAAGATATAAATGTCGAAGTTGAAAGTCAATAAATACTCCATGCAGTTACAAATTGTAAGCATTTATTCAAATCCTTGTCGAACACACAATAAACTTTTTTTGGAAGATTAAACATTTTGCATAAGAAAAATACATCTAAGCGATAGGAAGTAATTATCTTCATTCAGAAAACGTACTTAGATCTTCATTAAATTAGTAAAAAAATTCAATGGCAGTCCATGATTAATAGTAACAATTGTAAAATCGAGATACATTAAAACTAATTTTCTCTTTGTCTCGAACGACAATGTCCAACAAATTCCATTTTCATCCCGTTTCTTCGGATCCATTTTCTTTTCTCAGTTCAGATTTTTGAAATACAATTCCCATGGTTCCTCGACCGCCGATTCCTGCCCCTCTTCTCCTTGTTTGTTGAATCGTGAGAGACGGAAAACGGATATATTCAGGAAAGGAGTGATTCCGATGGCCAGCTCGCTCAGGATTCTGCCGACGACGGGAGAGGTTTTAAAGCCTGTGCCTGAAAATCCAAAATGATATGGAATGAAAACATATGGGAAAAAAAAGAAAGTAACTAGAATCGACTTCAAAATATAATCGATGCGGGAAAGTCAAACTATGATTCATGTAATTAAACCGTCTATTTCAAAACAGACATTGTCAACAGACAAGCTCTGAAAGCTCGAAGAGGCATTTTTACACTGTTTTTTAAAAAAATTCTATCAAGGTTACAACATTTTAAACTAAAATGTACTCATATTTACACTAAAAAATAAATGATGTTTTTACAGTATAATACAGCTAACTTTATAGTAATAAACAGTAAAAGTTGCTAATTTTACAGTGATAAACTAAAATTGCTAACTTTACGGTTCTGAACTATAAAATGACTAATTTTACAGCAGTAAACTGTAAAATTACTAATTTTACAGTTTATTACAGTGCATTTTACAGTTTTAAACTGGACTCTCTGCTGCCAGTATTTTACTGTTGTTTTTGTAGTATAAAACAGCTGAATTTTACTGCAATAAACTAAAATTTCTAACTTTACTGTAAGGAACTAAAACTGCTAGTTTTACAGTTTATTTTGTGTATTTCAGTTTTAAATTGGAACCTCGGCTGCCGGTATTATAGCGTAAAAACAACAGTTCATTTTTTGCAGTGTAGATATATTTCTTTCAGTAAAAAGTGTTGCAGTCGCGATTTAATAATTTAATCTCACGCTATAAATGTTTTCTTAAATTTAGAAATTTTGTCTGTTGACTGGTTTTTGAAATGAAACATTCAATTGTAACTGGTGACGACATAGAGGTAAAGGTAAAAAAAATCTCTAAGTTATTCTTACAGATTAATATATTTTAGTAAAATAATTATAATAACATGAACAGGTAACATGTAAGCTAGTTAAATGCGTGTATAACTTTCACTAAAGTTGCACATTAAATCATTTAATCGCAAATCATTAAAGCATCTTGGTGAGACTTGCAAATTTACATAAAAATTGCTGATTTTCTATGTATAACATTTCAATGGATAAAAATAGTTAAAGTTACGAGATATTCTTGGGATTAAAAATGTCAGTCAAATAGGTTCATCCTGTGAAAAAAAAAATTTGTGAAAAATTGCATTACTAATTAAATGACCTTTTAGTAGTCGGTTAAAAAGGAATCTTTTTTTTTTTTGCGTTGTATGTATATATTTTTTGAGAAAAAAACGATATGGATTTTCCTAAGGAATTTTTGAATTCAAAAACTCTCCAAAACATGGTCAATTTTATTAAATTCAAGTTTAATTTCATTAATATTTGGCAATAAGTCATTGATTTTTTTTTTCAATGACAATGAAATATAGCACTGAAAGCTTGGATGCTAAATCCTGAGGCAGCAGTTTTGCGCTTGTCCCCATTGTTGCCTTTTTGGAGATTTTTATATATTTGATGTTTGTACCCACGGCCGTACTTAAGGAATGGGTTTTTTGGGTTCAACCCCCCACCAAAACTATTATTAAAAATTTTATAGTTTCTCACTGAAAAAGATATTGTTACTATTTTATTTTAATTTTCTTGTTTATTTTAAAACTGCATTTGAAAAATGAAATTATCATTATTGAATAATTGTACAAATTAAGTGTTTTTTCTGCTAATTTATTTTTATTGCAGTTATTGAAAACATATTTTCTCAACAATACACCTTTTCCTTCGAATTTTTAATACCACTAAAGAGAGAAAAAAAAAAAAACACCAAAATTCTTCAAATTTGTAAGTACCAAACTCCATATTTAACACTTTTTATAAGTGTCCCCCTGTAGGATAGAAATTTCAAAAGTACTCCTTCGAGCGCGTATATGAGTAAACTCATCAATCCAGATTTAATTTTTCTTCATTGAAAAGATGAGCCATTTATTTACATTTATAACGGAATATAGAACATGAAATCAAATTTTCTTTACTTCATAGATTTCACGAGAAACATATTTGGTAAAACCTTCCCCGAAACTAAAGTCTGATTACGGCCCTGTTTGTACTCATTAAATATTGACTCGGTCGGCTAAAACTTACCAGAAAATCCGGCTCCAATAACAATGTTTTTGTGTTTAGGTACCGTATCCAAGATGAAAACTTCGTCTGGTGTCATCTACGTGAAAAAAAAAAAAAAAAAAAAAAAAAAAAAAAAAAAAAAACAGAAAGTGAACACAAACATTAATTTTTTTGTCAATAATTTAAATAAAAAACCCCAAAAAAGGACTGTTGTCTCAAAACAATCTGATAAACTGCAAAATAAACTGTGGAAAATTTCACCTCAAAAGAGTGGCGAAAATAATAAAAGTTATGACTCAAAGACCGGCATAAATTATTGAATGTTCAAAAAAAGAAAAAAAAACTTAGTGCTTGTACTAAAAAAGAAAGTACCAACGCGTACATTAAATTGAAACGGCATTTAAGAAAAAAGACCGACTGCTCTCAGAAAATTACTCGTGGGAGAAAATAAGTGAAAGCAATAATTCGAAGCTCTGCCAAAGAAACAATAATTGACTCAAATATTATAGTATTAAGGTACCTTAAAAGAAACCATTAGCTTTGACATTTATTTTTACAGCATTTTTGGCAGAAATTTATCATCACATTTCGGATTTAGAGTTACAATTTACTTATTAAACATGCAGCAGATTTTTAGGCTTTCGGTCACAGAATCAATGTGCACACTGATCATTTTTGGGATGATTCCACAAATTCATATTGCACCTGAATATTTGGAAAAAAAGTAGAAAATGTGGTTCACACTCCACATAGCGGGTTTTGGTGGCACAACGACAATGCACAAGAATGGATTTCTAGAAAATCAGCGTCCATTTTTCGATTTAAAAAAAACAAGTGAGAAGTCCTACCGTGTACATGCAGCGTTCGATTATGGCTGGTTCTGGCTCACAGAGAGGGAAGTGATCCTTGATGTACTGCTTCAGGTAATCCTCCCTTTCCTTGCTCAGTGGTGTTTTGTCTCTTTCATCGGGGTCGCAGGGAACTCCTCTGTGAATGGCTATCTGTTAAAAAGAATTTTTTTTTGTTAGTGCTTCGGTACGCATTTTCAAAAAACTAACATTCTTTTCTTTTTTATTTTTATATTTCCATTATTTTATTCATTTCTTCAGGAGAAAGTAGAAACTTAATTTTCATCAGTCTTTAGAAATAGCTGCGATATTATTCATTAACATATTTGTGTTCGCTGATAGAATCGTGCTTTTGAAAAAAAAAAAGAGTTTTAAAATGTTGGCTTTTTCAGAATTTTTTTTACACACAAAATTAGTCATTATTAAATAATATCAACAATCACTTTCACAATTATATTATTTCCGCTATGACTTCGCTTCCTTTTCAGTCTTTCAATCTCCAACCTCCATCAATATTAAGCCTACGAGAATCGATATTTCTATTTTTATTAATAACTTTTTTTCCCATTTCATGAGGTCAAAAATTAAGAGAAAATTCTAAATATATCCTTTTTGATAAGTTCAAAAAATATTCTTAAATAGCTCAATTTAAGAAATAAAAAATAATTAAACTTTTTTTTTTTTGCATGCTGTTTGTTTGACAAGAGCTTTTTTTTCTTTTAGCGAAGTTTGACTCAAACCAATCCGCCTTTTAAATTCGGGATCTGTATTGGTCTTGAATTACCGTAAACTTGCTAATTTTTTTAACAACTCAAAATTGAACAAAAAATAGCTCAAATAAAAATATTAAGCATGGGAATTCTCGCCGAGGTATTCTAAATTAAAAAATCAAAAGAATGTTCGAATAGGACTGTTCCTTCAAAAGTTCAAAAGCTATGGGAGGGGGGGAGGGGGCGTATTAAAACAGACCGACGCTTTTTCCCCACCTCAAAAACATACTTTTTTCCCCCAAAAGTTTTTTGTATTAACGATACGATGCATTTAGCCTGCTTTCATGCTTTCTCCTCCTTTTTTAAAAAAAGTTTTACGAGAAAGTAGGCTAAAAAAAATGCACTACATATGGTCATTTAAAGCGTAACTGAGGAATTCAAAAGTTATCAGCATGAGTTCAAGAGGTAATCGAGTTAAATGATAGGCTTAAACGTCTGTTTATGTTATTTTTTACTATAACTGCTGTCTGTGTATATATATATATATATACATATATATATATATATATATATATATATATATATATATATATATATATATATATATATATATATATATATATATATATACAGAAATGGCTGCAAGCTAACACAAAAATTCCAAATTTGTAGCAAAAGATCTTACTTTTACAAGCCCTGGGTACTCTAACTGTGGCAAAGCAAAAACATTCGGTTCATCAAAATCCATGAAGGATGGGAAGCCAGAGGCCACACTATAGGCTCCTTTTTTCTTCTCTTTCCAGTAATACACAGGCACCAAAACTGGCTGAAAAATTTAACAGAAACATTTGTTTGAATTGAAATGGTTTCATAACTAAAAATAACGGCACATTGAAGGAAGTTAAAAGTATTTTCATAACTATAAACCTTCCGCTGAATTCGCAGGCGATTCATACCTGGAGGGGCAGGGAGGGTATGATCTCTGGCGTGAGCAGCTTCTTGGTCCAGGGCCCGGCGCAGACGACCACGGATTTGGCGTGCACGTCCCCCCTCTGGGTGACGAGCTTGACGCTGTTGCTGCTCTCCGGCACGATCTTGGCCACCTCGCAGTTCTCCCACATCACGCCGCCCTTCTCGCGGTACAGACTCTGGGAAGAGAGAGAGAGAGAAATACATATAAAATAGATATAAATACATAGATAGGCAGAAATAGGAGAACATAAATAGATGGATAAATAGACATATATATGTAAAACTCTACACTGCAAAAAATGAACTCTTGTTTTTACAGTATAATTCTGGGAAAAGAGATTCCAATTTAGAAATGTAAAATGCACAGTAATAAACTGTAAAATTAGCAATTCTACAGTTTCTTACTGCAAAGTCAGAAATTTTACAGTTTACTGCCGTAAAATTTAGCTGCATTATACTGTAAAAACAACATTCATTTTTTAGTGTAGAGCAGTTTAAAAAAATATTTTTTAATCGGTAAATGATAGTACTATTTTAACGCTGTTTTATCTCATTTTCCAATGTACATGCTTGCAGTAGCGGATTTTTTTTTGGGGGGGGGGGGGGGAGTCCCTCCCGAAGGAAAAAAAACAACTTAATTACACTATGAACTATTTTTTAATTTATCTCTTCGCAAGTAAAAAGTTATAAACTATATACAAATAAGACATACAAAGTATATTTGAATAAAATGACTCGTTTGCTATGGGAGTAATAATGTAGTCGGCGGTGAGTGTAAAAGAGTACACGTGTTTCGAAGGCAAAGACATATAAAATCACGATTGGTTCATTAGTTCTTCTTTGATAGAAAAGGTGATTGTTCTATTTTAATAACTTCTTGTTTTAATCATTATGGCAATTTTTCTAAGTAATCCCTCGCATTATAACCAGGGCTGCGGAGTCGGAGTCGAAGAGTCGGACGGATTTTGGGCCAAAGGAGTCGGAGTCGCTGAAAAACATCTCGACTCCGACTCCGACCACTTACGATTTGGATGAAATTTTAGAGGTGAAAACATATCTTTGAAACTAACATATACAAATTTTCAGCTTCTAATATCCATGTCCTAAGCATCTAGGATCATTAAAAAGGGCTTCAAAATGGCGGGTCTGCTTTATGAAACAAATTGCTGTGTTTGGGCTTATGCCAGTGGAATAAAAAATATTTGCAACAAAAATGCAATGTGTTAAAATAAAGTCTGGCCGGAGTCAAATGTCAAGAGCGGCACTTGTCTTTTGCTCTGGAGAAAATGAACTTTTTGGGAGGTCGCAGTGACCTCCGAGAATTGAGGTAAATGTGGTGAAATTACCTGCGAGAATTCTTGAGAAAACTGAACTTTTTGAGATGTCACAATGACCTCCCATGACATCCAACTGGGATACCGCTGCTTGCTACCTCCCCCCCTAAACTGAGTCCTGACTACGACCATGAATAAAAATGAAACTTTTAAAAATGGACTTAATATTTCAACCTTTGTTTAGGGTTTTTCCCTCTTCACATTTGGGTTAAAAAAAAAATAATAAAAAAAAGCAGGAGTCGGGAGTCGGAGTCAGAGTCGGAGTCGGAAGTTTCAAAATCCCGGAGTCGGAGTCGACCATTTTTCCTCCGACTCCACAGCCCTGATTATAACACCTTTGTAGTAAAATTATGTACGGTTTAGTAGCTAATTGGGTTAAAATGTTGAAGTTTTTTTACCACCACACTCAAATTAAATTTGTACGTAATATTTTTGTACTTTAAAGTAGATTAATTTACTTTAAGAGCTCCTTAAAAACATTTTAAAGGAATTTCATGAGGATTTTTTTATGAAAAAATTATACGGCACACTTAACTTTTCAGTGCCCTTCCCAAAAGTTATTTCTATATCCGCCCCTGCATGTTTTCGGCAAAACCAAGCAATCAACGAACCTGAATGGCCAGGAGCGCCTTAATGGCCAGGATGACTCCCCCGCTCTTGTCGATGAAGGCCCTGGTGGTGTCGCTGTACTTGAGCGTCTCGGGGAAGCGGCTGTTCACCTGACCTGGTCTCAGGTCGTCCAGGTGCTCCGGGAACAGCGTCCGCATCTTCTTGTAGGCCTCGTTATAGGAGCTGTTGTCGGACTCGCAGCAGACGGCCAGGTACCGGGCTTTCCTTTAGAGGAAAATCAAAAGGGAATTGATTATTTGCTTCATAATGAAATAGTAAAAAATGGAGAAAAAAAAAAGAATAATCCGACATGGAGAATTCATGCAATCTTCGGATATATTGCAAAAAATGAATGTTGTTTTTGCAGTATAATACAGTTAGTTTTATGGTGATAAACTGTAAAAATTTCTAATTTTGCAGTAATAAACTGAAATTGTTAATTTAGAGTACTAAACTGTAAAATTGCTAATTTTACAGTAATAAACTAAAATTGCTAATTGTACAGTTTATTACCGTGCATTTTACAGTTTTAAACTGGAACCTCTGCTGCCAGTGTTGTACTGTTGCTTTTGCAGTATAATATTGCTAAATTTTACGGCAATTAGTGTAAAATTGCTAGTTTACAGTTTATTACTATGCATTTTACAGTTTTGAATTAGAACCTCGGCTGCCAGTACTATATTATAAAAACAGCAGTTGATTTTTTGCAGTGTGTGATCTGGTAGGGTTTAACTAAAAGTTAATCCAATAAATAATTAGTCATCAATTATGAATGATACACTTTGTTTAGTTACACTAGTGCACTTAATTCTAGGCACTATTCTAAGTTTTCATCATTTAACATTGTATAATGAATTATTAGCCTTATTTATTGTACTTAAATCATTTATGTATAATTTCTCCAATATATGTGTAATCACTTCATGTGAATATTAGATTTATTTTTAATTTTTAATTATTAAGTTCTGGAAAAAGTTACAATAACATAATATAACTTCACAATATTAAACCATACTTAATAATCAATATTAAGTCAATTATTAAATTAATATTAAAATAAAATAAGATAAATAAAGGTATTACTCATATGCAATTAACACACATATTGGAGAATTTAAAAATAAATGATTCAAGGGAAAGAAATAAATGTAATAAATCATTATACAATGTTAAATGATGAATTCTTTTAGAAACTGAAAAGTGTCCAAAATTTAGTCCACAAGTGTATATATAACATTAAGATGTCATAGAGTAACATTTCTGAAAGTTTCATGAAAATCTGAGATAGTCAGCTTGAGTGTCTTTTCGATTTACATGGCATGACTCAGTCGTGTCTTTATTCCTTTTATTTATTTTAATCTCTACGCTCTGCCTTAAGCTGTCAGCAATGATCGCATTGATTTTCAATGTTTTTGCAAGAAATTTAAGAAATTCTTACTATTATTATCAATGCTCTCCGCACAATTTATACTTGAACTTGATAGCGCCTCACTAATTTACGATCCACCCCAATCCATCTGTTAGTTGTTTTCTCTGTACTGACACTGCACTAGTAGCGAAACGACTTTTACAGAGTTCGTTCATCGGCGAAGTGCACTGTCAATGGAAGTAAAACAGCTTCTCCTACTATGACGTAGCCTTCGTGCCTTTGACCTAGTCAGTTTAAAAACGTTATCATATACACGTTATCTTCCAGTACAATCCAACTTTGTAATGTGTGTGTATAGTTTGTGTGTTTTTTTTTTTTTTTAACAGAAATATTTTTAACCCGTTTTCATTTTTTAAAAACTTTTTATTTATTAATTTTTTTTTAATTTTAATGCGAGCTAAAAAGACAATACTGATTCGCAACAGAAATGCCGTCTAATGTCAAATTTCCTGTCTGAATTGATTAAAAAAATAAATAAATAAGAAGTAATCACTTTGACCTCCCTAAAGGTTTTCTTGTCCGGCAACTTCTAATTTAACATTCAGAAAGTTTGTAGCCAATATTTGGGTAGTTTTTTTTTTATTATTTTATTTTTTTAATGGTACATAATGTCTCTTCTCGTTAAATGTAGGTATGTAAGCATGACCCAATGCGTTTATTATTATTATTATTATTAATATTTATTATTATTATTATTATTATTATTATTTTCAAATCATTCAGTGAAATTCCGAGTCGCATAGATAAATTGAGAGTGCCCCCCCCCCCTCTCCCAATAATTTACGTTTAGGAAGCCAGGGTCGACGAGAAGCCATGTCAGTCAAGTCGGAAACTAGGGACCCGTTCCTTTGCAGGGCCAAGCTTCAAGAGGTCTCGTTGTGGGAGAACTATAATTTTTATAAGTTTTCTGGAGAGGGGGGCAGGCGATCAAACTAACAAGGGGCCGGCCCGCTTTGGTTCTGGAAGTCCCTAAGGGAATCCATCTCCGAAATGGAACACTCTGGGAAGGTAAGAATCACGGAAAAAGGTTTTTTTTTTTTAATCTTTTCGAAAGCAGACTCACAGCATGAGCTCCTTGCCCGTGTCCTGTTCGAGCTGCTTCCACATGCGGATGGCGTAGGGCATCAGGTCACCGAAGAACTTCTCGGCGTAGCTCGAGCGGATGATGCGGCTCTGGCCGTGGGAGCTGCCGCGGCTGTTGGGCTCGGCGAACTGCGGGAAGGGGAGAAGAAAAACATTAGTTTCAATCTCGACATCTCGAATTGAAATTATGTTTTTTGAAATGACGAATCGCGATAGGTGTGAGTGTAGTCCTTCTCCGCCATGTCCTGCGTGGTAGTGAAGGAGCAGAGGCAGGTTGGGCACCGGGACACCCTGTTTCAGATTTCGAGTCTAATCTGAGAAGGGGACTACACGACGTTTGAGGTCCAAAAAGAAAAAATATAGCAATTTGTCTTTACTTAATGACACGAATTAAGCATTGCACGGACATTGCACTTGATAGTATATTTCAATGATACAAATTAATGTTTGCCCCAGATCCAAAAAGGGGCAGGATGCTTGCTGATGAAAGGGCACTTCTGTCAGCTGAAAAAGCGCTTTCTCAAACTAAAGTCGTAGTACAAAAGGTTTTTTCTTATCTATTATTGTATTTCTTGTATCATTAAACACTAAGTGCGTAAAAAACCCCAAACATTTTTCAATACTCGTTGTTTTCTTAAAAATAACTAGATTTCGAGAAAGTGCTTCTAAATTTTTTGTTCAATCAATTATGTCAGAAACTGAATTCCTCCTGATGCATCTTTAAATCAAACTCGAACCTATCAACGAGAAAACCAGTATCCTTATTTTAAAACACTAGTAGAAATTATGTTAAAATGTCTGCTAAGTTAATTTTAGAAATTATTAAATGAAACAAAATTTACCTGATCAACAAGCAGAACATTTTTGCCCAGTTTTTTCAAGCAGAGAGCCGTCCACGATCCAACAATACCCGATCCAATCACGATGTGATCAAATTTACTCATGTTGGCAGAGTCAAAACAAGAGAGTCAAATCGACTGGAAAACTAAAAAAAGTTCTATATGTAACACAGCTTATCCTAGCCCCTTTAAATACCAAAAAAAATCGTTAAATTTTTTTATCTAACATGTCATGGCATTGAGCAATTGCACACATGAACTCATTATTGTTGCGTTTGTTAAATGTCATGATGACGAAAGATTGATTTGCATTCGTCATGTTCATTTACTGCTGTGGTCATTTTAGTACAAATTTATTTTAAGCCTGGGGACTAAGATCGATCAATGTATCAATCGAAACCAATTCGAAAACAAGACCTTCATTTTTATCAGGTTTGAATCAGATACTGATAACGCACTTATATCAGAGTAAACGCTTTCTAATCTCAAAGAGGGGTTGTGCCTAATCAGAAGGAGGGGTTGAGGGGGGCTGGAGGATATGGTTCGTGCTCATTTTAATGTTACAAAGTACATTTTAAAAAAAGAGAGAGAGAGATACATATTCGTAACAGAATATCGAAGTAGTTTAAGCTTTTGATATTTAAAATAACTTCGCAGAAGAAAGGCATCAGGATTATTTTCCAAATTTTTGAAATTATAACTCGTAAAAAATATAAAAAAGCTTTTTAAATTTAGAAACTATTCCCATCAACTTAATTCGCACTAAAATGTATGAAATAAAATAAATATATGACTTCCTTATGACAACAGTTAAAAATTTCAGTTGATCTAATTATACCTTTATATGTTGATTTCTTCTAAAGAAGCAAATAAAATTTTAATTAAATATTTGGGAGAAGAAATAGGCGGTAACGCCTATTTCTTCTCCCAAATTTTATCGTACATTTTGTCGGGCTGAATTTAACCCGGCAACCTGAAGCAAAGTGTGAAATTGATGACAAAGGAAGTAAGTAGAGAAATAGTCTTTAAAAATTGAAGGCTATCTCATGTGTCAACGGGTGAGTGAAAGGTTTTGAATAAACAAAGAATCAACTGCATATCTAAAAGGAATATGATCCACTCCGAAATAAATTAAATTCGTTCCTTACCCATACGAAATCAGTTCTCGAAGTTCTAAATATTTTAAGAAAATAGTGTGCCGTTCTCTCACCTAATAAATACAATGGACACCGATAAACTGAACCAGTATTTAATTGAATCATCCACTATAATGAATAAAATCGCCAAAAACAGATGAAAATTCATCTTTATTGGACTCGCCGCTTTATTGAATCGGCCGTTTTATTGGTTCAAAACTGTTTAGGGCAAACATGATTCATATAAGTAATAGCCTCCATGGATGCTCACTGCTCATCCCTCCCAAGCTCAATGGCGCAAATCCCCCCCCCCCCCAAAAAAAAAAATCGCAACCCTCTTGTGCTTTTTTATTTTTATTTTCAGCTCTCTTTTATTATTTATTTTTTTTTAATATTATTCATTTATTTATTCATTTTATTATCTACTTTATTAAAAACTGAGTATATTTCTAACTTTCTAACTATCTTTCTATGTCACGCTTCTTTCTCCTGAACGCCAATGAACTGAAAGTCGAAACAGGTACCGATAGATAGGTAATTTTTCAGGCTTCATTAGTTTCAATTTATATCATTATACGATTTTAATTAGCAAAGATATTAATTAATAAGTAGTCAAATTTATAGCGATTAAGCCTAATAAATGATTAAATATGAAATTCATTCTTGCAAAACGTGGTTGCTATGAAACAACTAATAACAATGATAATGAGAATTTTGAATGAAGGCTTAACTAAATCAAACACGAAACTCATAAGCGGGCCACTTACGTAGTATTTTTATCGCTAGCTACTGGTAATATTTTGAAACATTTATTTGTTGAAGAGCCATCTACTTATATTAATAACTGAGTATCTATGTTTGCTTTTTTAATTTGAGCGAGCTGAACTTACTGAAACTTTCCTCACCATCTTGAAGGCGCGAAGCATCTTAATAATTCGAATGATTTTTTTTATATAGGAAAAAAATAAAGGCATAAAGCGCCTGTTAGCGAGCCGCCTTGGCGGGGAGTAGTTTCTTGAAATTTTCCTCACTACTTCAAGGCACGAAGTGTCCGTGCAACGCCGGGCCAAGTGCGTGGTATGTCTTGAAATCGAATGAACATTAAATTATATCAAATAATATAACTTCAGAATGAGGTAAAAGTTGGGTGGCGGGGGGACGTTATGCATCAACATGCCGCAGGAAGCTAATCTAGCTGCCCTGGCAGCTAGTAATTATTATTATTTTATGTAAAAAATTCTGTGCTACGCCACTGAAAGTTATCATTTAATTATAATTTAATAATAGACACTGAAGGAATAAACTGCAACACTACTTTTTTTCCCTTCCAGACATTCCAAACACATACACAAAATAATCAAATACTTTAAATTAAGAAAAAATGATAAAGAATTTAAATTAAAAAAAATAAATAACAAAAAAATTTTACATAAAAAAATAATAAATAATTTAAATAAACAAATAAATAAGTTTAAAAATCCCCCCCCCCATTTTGATGGCGCATCTTGTGCCATAATCCCCCCCCCCCCAGTTATATGTTCTTTTATCCTCAGTCATGAATGCCTCAACATTTTTCTGCCTCTGCGAAAGAAGCCTTAGAGTCAATCCATGTCAAATCACCCAGGAAAACGGGATTTTGTAACCCATGTCCTCGGATTTTGATAAAATTTGGTGTATTTAATATTTTTATGGTGGTAAGTAACCAAATGAATTCTTTTGCCCATATGTGATCTGGTTTTTGTTTTACAGGCCGTCAAACTTTTCAAAAAATTGCATTTTCTGTCAACCGCTAAGCCTAATCTGCATGTATACGTATCTCTTCAGTAAATTGTGTCGGGTGCAGAAATCGTTCAATATTTCCAAAAATTCTCAGATATGTTGCTGAAAGTATGAGGGTTTAATAAAAAAATACTTGAAATTTATATAATATAATTTTGTTTGAATAAAATTTGAATAAACTACGACAAACATTTTTTTTTTCTTGTTCAAAACATGAGTTTACTTAAGTGGCATTTAACGAAAAGGCGGAGGTCCTATTCAATAATGGAAGCATTCGAAATGAGCCTGAAGGTGTGTTCTATCATTGCAGAGAATAAAATTAGTGGTTTTTTTCGTTTTCTCGTTGCTATTGCACAATATACACATTTCAGTATCAAAATTTTTGAAAAAAAGTTCTAGTCATTTTCCTAACCTAAATTTCACTGAAAAGCAAACATACCTTTATTTTTAAGTGTATTTACAGCCCTATTATGGTACTTAAAATCATCTTAATCCCTTAGTAAGCAGAAAGAAAAGTGAGAAATAATTTATGACTCCCAAATTCAGTTGTTAAGTTCCGCAAAATATCAGATGTAGAAAAAAGATGTGCAAAACATGAATTTACTTTAGTAGCTTTTTATGAAGAGGCGGAGGTCATATTCAATAATAGAAGCATTCGAAATAAATCATTGCAAAGAACAAAATTAGTGGCATTTTTTCGGTTTTTTTTTTTTTTTTTTTTTTTTTGCTATTGCACAATAGCACAATATACACATTTCAGTACCAACATTTTTGAAAAAAGTTCTAGTCATTTTCCTAACTTAATTTTCAATATTTTTTGTGTAAAAGAAGCATAGCTCATGCTTTTTGTAGCATAAAAACGTATTACAGTCGACACTCGATATAACGACCGTCTCCGTCCTACAGAAAACGGTCTTTATAACAAGTGGTCGCTATAAGAGGTAGAACATAGAGTATGTTGGGATACAACTGGGGGTTCTCTAACCGGTCGTTATATTAGGATGGTCTTTATAACGCGTGGTCGTTATAACGAGCGTCGACTGTATATTTATTTTTAATGATTTATAATTGTATTGAATGTGCGAAGAAGAAATAGGATAACACAATCTTTAAAGAAAAAATAACAATGAAAAATATGAGTTTCCGAATATTATCGGATTGTTTGTCTTTGAAGTGTTTGTGTGATCCTGTTTTCAGCAAATTTAAGGAATATACTGTTTGATATTTTAACGCTCGACCTTCCTTGCATTTCCGACGTCGGACAGTACTTGTTGAAGTCATGTTATCGTGAAATATTCGGAATACTTATTTTGTACATATTTAATCTCCTTTTGAAGAGAATAGTAACATCTTCCAAAATCTTATGTTACGGACCGTTTGACGTAGTTATTTCATCTAACATCTTACCATGTCTTGTTTATAGTAAAGATAATAGTCCTTTCTTAGGTAAAATATAGTCTTGCTTTAAGTCAAGCATAGTCACTTACTTGAACATTTTCAATTTTTTTCCTTTAAGCTCCATTAGCAAGTGTCGAAAGCTGTATTTGCTCTTAACTGGATGCTGATATTTCTAGTTTATTTTTATTGAATTACGTCTGGCCGGAGCTCTAGCTTTTTAATTATCTCCTATTATTATTTATCAGCGCAAACCAACCTTCCTGATAAGCGAATCCAATGAAAAACAAACAAACCAAAATAGAAAACCCACTCACATTCTTTATCCCTCTTATCACTATGACCCATATTTTGATGAAATAAGAAGAGACCTGATACATGCGCAAATGCAAGGAAGGTTGAGCGTTAAAATATCAAACAGTATATTCCTTAAATTTGCTGAAAACAGGATCACACAAACACTTCAAAAACAAACTATCCGATAATATTCGGAATTTCATATTTTTCATTGTTATTTTTTCTTCAAAGATCATGCTATCCTATCTCTTCTTCGCACATTCAATACAATTATAAATCATTAAAAATAAATATAATACGTTTTATGCTACAAAAAGCATGAGTCATGCTTCTTTTACGCAAAAAATATTGAAAATTAAGTTAGGAAACTGACTAGAACTTTTTTTCAAAAATGTTGGTATTGAAATGTGTATATTGTGCAATAGCAAAAAAAAAAAAAAAAGCCACTAATTTTGTTCTTTGCAAGGATAGAAAAAACCTTTAGGTTTATTTCGAATGCTTCTATTATTGAATATGGCCTCCGCCTCTTCATAAAAAGCTACTAAAGTAAATTCATGGTTTGCACAGAATTTTAGAAACTGACTAGAACTTTTTTTCAAAATGTTGGTATTGAAATGTGTATATTGTGCAATAGCAAAAAAAAAAAAAAAAAAGCCACTAATTTTGTTCTTTGCAAGGATAGAAAAAACCTTTAGGTTTATTTCGAATGCTTCTATTATTGAATATGGCCTCCGCCTCTTCATAAAAAGCTACTAAAGTAAATTCATGGTTTGCACATCTTTTTTCTACATCTGATATTTTGCTGAACTTAACAACTGAATTTGGGAGTCATAAATTATTTCTCACTTTTCTTTCTGCTTAATAAGGGATTAAGATGATTTTAAGTACCATAATAGGGCTGTAAATACACTTAAAAATAAAGGTATTTTTGCTTTCAGTGAAATTTAGGTTAGGAAAATGACTAGAACTTTTTTTTCAAAAATTTAGATACTGAAATGTGTATATTGTGCAATAGCAACGAGAAAACGAAAAAAACCACTAATTTTATTCTCTGCAATGATAGAACACACCTTCAGACTCATTTCCAATGCTTCCATTATTGAATAGGACCTCCGCCTTTTCGTGAAATGCCACTTAAGTAAACTCATGTTTTGCACAAGAAAAAAAATGTTTGTCGTAGTTTATTCAAATTTTATTCAAACAAATTATATTATGTACATTTCAAGTATTTTTTTTATTAAATCTTCATACTTTCAGCAACATATCTGAGAATTTTTGGAAATATTGAACGATTTCTACACCCGACACAATGTACTGAAGAGATACGCATACATGCAGATTAGACTTAGCGGTTGACAGAAAATGCAATTTTTTGAAAAGTTTGACGGCCTGTAAAACAAAAACCAGATCACATATGGGCAAAAGAATTCAAATGGTTACTTACCACCATAAAAATATTAAATACACCAAATTTTATCAAAATCCGAGGACATGGGTTACATGACCGGTTGAACTGACGTGGAATGACCCCTTAGGATTGCCGTGCAGCTCGAGGGATGTGGTAGGTCCATTCTCATTACACATGCCGTTGATCGAGTAGGGTCGTCTTTTCGACAGTCTCTTATCTCTAACCACTAAACCACATATGACAATTATCATAAATCGCTAGTGGCAATATTGGGATCCTTCAGAAGGAAAAGGCATGAAAATATGATTGTGAATGTCTTCAACGTGGAAATTTATCGCGTCGCTCAGAAAAATAATATTATACTTTTAATGCATATTTCACAATCAGTTGCAAAACGTGAAATACAGACAAAGCATTTCCTTAAAAACAAACCAAAAAATAGGTCATGTTTAGGAAATCAAACTCGTTCTTAACATTTTTTCGTAATGTTAATGTAATAAATGTGACATTTCTCTACAACAGCCTTTATTTCAACAACAAAAGTACGCGACAGACATGTAACGGAAATCTTTTGTGTGCAACTTGCCAAAGTTAGAAATGTAAAATGCTGCCTATTATTGTAGAAATGACATCAAACATTACACATACAACCACATTTAGTTAAATCGATGTACTCTTTCTCTCCGCTCCCTTCCCCCGAACAAGACCTAATTTACATATAAGCCCGTAAAACCCGGCCAACCTAACCCCCCTAACAAAACTCTAAAAAATTATAGACCAAATATTTTTCTCTTTTTGATATGTTTTCAGTTTCTTATCAGTTTGTACTTTAAAATTTTCGGAACATTTTAAAACAAGTTCCTTTACATCAGCAACACTCAAAATGTGGTTCATAAGGATACGTGCAACTGGCTGAGCTTTCCTGAATATCCTAGTCAAGTCCTCCAAAAATCTTGGCACTACTTGATAAACTTATTTTTGAGCGGGTAAATACCTTAAAAAAACATTTTTGTCTCGTTTTACACGCAAAGGCAGACTGGTTTGGGGACATAAGAAAACCCTGTTTGTAATGAATTCAATACCTTATACCTTATATATGAAAAATTTGTACTTTTTACAACACAAATAAATTATCAATAATATTTATGTCGTTTGAGCTGTTAAATAGTGTCGTCACATGCATATGTGGCCTGAGTGAAATAAATGTTGAACATCATTTGTTCGCACCCTCATTGCACTGCAGTCTATAGCCATGCAAATACCAGGGGTGCCTCCAAAGGAAGGGCGGAAATCCTGATGCTGGCTGTAGTAATGAGTTAGGGGGAGGGGGCACCCGTAAAATAACAAGAAGATGTGCGATGAAGCCTCTTAAGGCATTTTTTTCTATGCTGCAATTCAAAGGGACCCCACAGTCGGATCTGGCTTACTGTTCCGAAATTTCTAAATCAGTAAAGTTTACAAATACCTTTGTGCAAAAGATGTAGAGAAAATTACAACGTTAAGAAGGCAGAAATAAGCAGGGATAATGCAGACACGTGTTTCGGCGTTACAAGGAACGCCTTTTTCAATGCAAAAAAATTGTGAGCTTGCATCCACAAGATCGCTAAATATCGATTGGAAGAAAGCTAGTGCGTAAAATTTATACAAAACCAATTAGAAAATAATAAGTAGTGATATATTCAGGCCGATACAACTTGAGAAAATGTATTCTTCTGCTGACTAGCTCTTCTAATGTTGTAGTAAGGCAGAGAACAGATAGGTTTTTTAATTATTTTTGTTCCAGCCTCAAATATGTTTTTAAATTCTTTAAACTTAATGTTTATTTATTTATTTATTTAATGATAAAGATTGAAAATTAAAATTGTTTCTTATAAACTAAAGTAATTACAACCTAAATGTATTTCGCTTCTACCTTAGTTGAAAACCCTCGCTAAAAATGAAAACAATGTGCTTTTACGTAGAAAATAGGCCATAGTAAAAAAGATAATTTCAAACGTACAATGACATAACTCGAGGAAAATGCTACTGATTAAATTGTTGCTATTTTTCCTGGAATGCAAATTATTTCTTTTTATCAAATTGGAACTGTTACATATCTATGTAATCTGATAACAACATTTTAATCACTTCTGAAACGTAATTTGTATATTTTTTCCACGTCAAGAGATAAAACCGTGATTTTATTTATTATTTTAAACTTCAATTTGACCTAAATTAGTCAGCGACAGATTCCAATGCGTTTGCTTCTAATCTTTTTTGTTTTCGGAGCGAAAGTCCAACCTGGACTTCAAACTGTAATGTTGCTGTTGTCTCGTGCCAGCTAAACTGGCAATTTGGGGTGCGCTGCTTCACTTTTCCAACTGCGCCGTCATTTGACATGAAGTCCGACTTCCACAGTGCACACATGTCATAGGGACCCGTGTATAGGGTAGGCAACCATTCACATCACTTTCACACAAAGAAAGGACAAGGACGAGAGTGCACCTACCGACTGCCGTAGAATGACTGCCAGGGTCTTTTCGTAAGCCGGCAGTCGAAGTCGGTGTCGAAATTTATTCAAGAGACCAAATATAACATACAATAAAACTAGTAACAGACAAATAACAGGGTACATTACAAAACAGCAAGACAAAGAACTTACAAAACACAGAGATATGAAAAGATGATAATAAGAAACAAACAGAATAATAAAAGATAAATAAATCTATATACATAAAAGACTACTTTTGAAAACGTATGTCCGGGGTAATCTTCCAAACTACTGTACCGATTTTAACCATTTTTTCACAGTAGATAGCTACAGTAACAGGGAGCAGGATAAGCTATAATTTATTTCTAAAAAGCTTAGTTTTAAAAGGTTATTATGGAAAACAGTTAATTTTATGCCATTTCCCCATTAAATGATTAAATTTTCAACCCATTGTTGCAAAAAATTTGGTGCCATGCAGCAACAATATTGATTGTAATCATATTGAAAATTTTGAACCAAGGCTTCTCTGGAGTAAGTATGGAATTTATTGCCTTCTAAGGATTTTTATATTTATCTGAGCCAACAATCGCTAACGGGTGAAATAAAAAGATAATTGATTTTGGCAACAATTAGAGAACAGAAAATGTTTAAAAATTTCTAAGTTCGGTACCTAAGATGTTTTCACCAATGTAGTCACAAGGATATAAACTAATGATGGGACTTATTTTACGTGTAATGTTTGGAAGTAGTTGACTCCAGTGCGATTGATATTGTAAATGCATATTTATTTTAATTTACAGGGTGCGGCAGAGATGGATGCTAATTAGCAAGGAATGGTCAGAAAGGAGTGGGAAGAGTCGCATTTTAAAGAGAGGATCCTGAAGTTTTGTTATCTTATAGTTTAGTTGTCGCCATGCGTTGGACAAAGGAGCACCGAGCGTTCGCCGCCGAGGCTTACTTTTCAAATAATCTTTCGGCTGTCGCCACTCAACTTGCATTTCGAACTTGGTTCAAAATTCAGCCCGTTGTTCCCATTCCTGGCCGGGAATCGACTGTTTTGTGGGTGAAAACATTCATAGAAAGTGGGAGTGTGGCAAAAAGAGGCCCAGGAGGTCAACGGATTTCCAGAACCCTAGAAAACGTCGAGAAAGTGAGGGAGTCATTTTTGCGCTCTCCCAGGCGTTCGGCGCTTAAACACGCAGCTGCTTTGGGGATTTTTGATTGGACACTGACCCGAATTCTTCACAACGAACTCCAGTTTCATCCCTACAAACTTGCTGTGGTTCACCAGTTGAGTGATAATGTCTCCTTGAAAGGTGACGTACCGTGACCGGCCCGCTCCCCCGATTTAACACACTGCGACTATTTTCTATGGGGGTATCTCAAATCGATCGTTTACAACAACAAGCCCCGGACCCTGCAATGCCTGAAGAACAACGACGTGCTATCACCAACATCCCAAATGATATGCTCGAAAAAGTGCAATAAAATTTCAAATCTAGGGTAGATGAGTGCATCATTAACAGGGGCCGCCATTTGCCCGGTGTAGTTTTTAAATGTTGACTTTTCAAGTCTGCAAGTTTCTCCGTCGCACCCTGTACCAAGCTTATAACATTTACGATTTACCTAAACATTATTTGTAGCTTGCATTTGTTTTTAAGGTGCGTAATAGTTTTTTAGTTTGTCCAGATAGAAAAAAATGCCATTGTTTACAGAAGTAGCCATTACAAGTATGTATATAGATATGCACTTTAATGTGGAAAAATTTATGAACGAGTGTCACTAAAACACCATACCCGGCAGAAACCCGCGCAGGGCCGGGTACCCGGCTAGTAAATAAATAAAGGCAAATTCAAAAAGTGAATGAAAAGGTATGAGCAAAAATATTATGGGCTAAGATCACGTGTTGGACGGAAGATTGTATAAAAGGGGTTGGTGAGAGAAATTTGATCAGAAGATATCATGCACATCTTCTGATCAAATTTCAGTGATAAAAACGAGAGAAAGTACATCCATGCACGAGCCGGGATTCGAACCCAGGACCACTCCATCCGTCAGACTTCTCTGACCACTAGACAAGGTGGCCGACTCAAATAATAATCGATAATAATCATAATAATAATAATAATAATAACTTCTCATAATACTTAGAGTTATGCAAGCATAATTTAGCTCTTTATAACTCTATATTTATTTATTTTATTTTTTGTAACAGTTACATGCGTCTTAGCTCCGTTTCCGTGTAAATTTTATTGTAGTTATCTGCAACTTTCTTCCAACAGCCGTGTTCACCGGCCGAGTTGGGCACATAAGAACAAGGCGGAGTTCTCCAAAGTGTGGTCTGCAGTGCTATAATATTTTGCGGAAACTTAAAACATAGTTGAAATTGAAGAACAAGCAATAATATTTTTCATTCAGTACAAAAGCACATTTATGAGGAACAAAAATTCTTGTTTACGTACAGGTAAGGCGTACAAATAGTTATCTTAATCAAGATTGGATTCAATAAAAACAATTTTATTCACAACAAGCTTGCAGTTTGCTTTTCGAAGCATACGCCGAAATAATCACAATGCCACACTCTCTTAGTTAAATAAAAAGCCGATTTGTATTTGGTAAAGCCGCTTTCCTATCAGAGGAAACTAATTCTACATTGATATTAATGAGATTCCACTGATTATTAGTAAGCTTCAAGTTTGTACAAAATAAAAAATAGATGCTCAAGCAGTAGGTCTTAATTTACACGTTCGCTCTGCTCCTTCCTTTCCGTGTTTTGAAGCGAATTTTTACCAATTAGGTAGTAAGCAGTGAAGCTCTTCTATTAGGCTCCGTGGCCCACCAGTGATTCAATTCCGAATTTAAAACTGATGAATAGTCATTTTCTACCCTCATGATACATCCTGTTTTTTTTTTTTTTCTCACACATGTGACCCCTAATGGTACACAACTGACAGCATATTTCTATCCCGGGAATCGATAGAAAACAGCAATAAGAATTGTAGAAAGCCACTTTTAACCGTAGATCCCGATATTTCTTGTGCAGTATCGGAAAAAAAAGCGGGGACCGAAACTTCCTGCTTTTTTACGGTAATGCTTTTCTTTTTCTTCTTTTTTCATTAAGCATCAAACGAATTGCTTTTTCTTTCATTTGACCTCTATTGGCTTCCTTTGATTTTTGACACTGTGCGTCTGCGACCACCACCTTCCACCTGCCGCGTCAGGTGCAGGACCGCTCTTTTGGCCTCCGCTCCTCCATGGTGATGGCGTTCAAGCTCCAGAAAACACATATACACGTCTACACACACCAAGGCGCCTGCACACTCCAACACGTCTGCACACACACACACACACACACACACACACACACACACACACACACACACACACACACACACGCACACACACACACACACACACACACACACACACACACACACACACACACACACACACACACACACACACACACACACACACACACACACACACACACACACCTGTAGCAATTCGTGATTTCGAAAACCATAATTTCAATTCAAGGTGTCAAAATGCAAATTAATTTCCTTTCTTTTTTCCTTATTTTTTTTTGGGGGGGGGGGTTCCTTTTGCACAATACGTTTTACATTAATTTTTGATTTGCTTTTAATTTTAAAATTATTCATTCATAATGTTTTAATTCCTTTTTTCCGCGTGTCCAATAAATAATTTCAAGTTTCTGAAATTAAAACCCCTTGCTGAATTGCAGTCAGCTATAAGGTAACTTCAAAAGCTCCCGTGCTGAAAAGTTTGAGTGCGGCGCAGAATTCATAGCTCAATTTCTATGCGAACTCAGCGTGCGTTAATTGTTTATTATTATTATTATTATTATTATTACTTAATTACCTTTTTTAATTTAGTTTTTTTTTAATTTAATTTAATTTAATTTTGTTAAACTTTTTTATTTTTGGGGTCACAGTTTAGAATCTAGAACTCCCGCTCCGTGATTAAATAGAAGAAAGAGAAAATTTTTTATCGTGTATTAAAAAATCAATTTAACGCATCTTCAAATGGTTAAATATGTCTTTGGACTTAAAAAAAATTTCCGAATTTAAAGAATGCAGAAAAAAAAATTATAATAGTCGAACATGTTTCTAAAAACTTTTATATTCAGTCTAGTACGATATATTCACTATGAGAATAAAACTAAATAGAGTTAGCTTATTTTGCATTATATTATTTATTCAAAAGACGGAATAATGGGGGAAAGCAACTATGGCGCTTTTCCAAACAATCGAGTTGAACATTTTGGCTGAAGGGTTGCTGGAAGCAGGGAGGGGAAGAGAATTTTATAGAAACTATGTTTTCTGCCAAAGAAGTCCAGACACATTTTATTTATTCTAATGCTTCAATAAAAATGTTATACATATTTTATGCATGCATCTACGAAAATATATTTTACTTTTCTTTTGGCCTAGTTCCAGAACAAAAGAAGCAATTGAAGCTAAGATATTCGAACAAAATTGAAATTGAAGAAAGAAAAACAAAAACATGAAACGATTCAATATTTATTTTCCATCACAAACCGCGCTTCACGTGCATGCTTTTGTAACATTTCGCAGTAGCCTATGTTGCCATCTAGTGTCTAATCTAAGTAAATAACATAATTTTTTATTGAAATTAAAAATGCACATCAACAAGAGACAGTATTTTGTTTTCAAGATCATGTTTTTACCTCATTCCTCATTCATAGATTCTTACGAGTGGTTTGATTTTGAATTTAACAAATTAGTTATTTGTTTAAAATATAACAAGAAGTTCTGTCAAGAACTAAACGAGCCTACTTTCCCGTACATCGACATCGGCATTCTAGCATCTGATCATTATTCTCTTGATTATCTAAGACTAAAAATTATGTCAAACATACCTTTTTAGCACTTGAAGCTGATTTCTAAAAGCGAAATATACCTCTCTCATCAAATGAAATAGACACATAAAAAGTAAATAAATGAATAAATAAAGTTTTGTCGCACCTTTTAAAGAATGTAACTGTTACAGTTCTTCCGTAGAAAAATTCCTCAATTGTTTTCAAAAAAAAATTAAAAGTACAAAGTACATCAAAACACATTTTATCAAAGAAAGGGAAAAAAAAGAAAAAAAAGAAAAAAAAAACTCGTCCGTTGATAAAATGTCTCGAATTTCACTTTTAATCCGTTGCCAGTTGTTAAATATAAATAAAGAATAAAATGCCCTAGCGAATGAAACATTTTTGTTACAAAAAAAAATCGTCTGCCAAAAATAATAATAATAATAATAATAAATTCAATAAAACAAATGAATAAATAAACAAAAAATCGTCTGCACAGTCAGTCATTTTTTTTCGGACTGTTTACTCAAAAGTTATTAGGGGTGACAGCTTGCTTGAGCGGTTCAATGTTGAACGAAAAATTGTTCAAATCGGAAATGTAAATACGGGAATGAAGTATCCTTGAAAAGTTCTTTCCAACAAAAAAAAGTTTGTTCAAATCGGACTGTTCATTAAAAAGTTAGTATCGCGGGACCGGTTATTTGAACGGCTCAAAGTTGAACCAAAAATTATTCAAATCAAAAAATCAAATATGGGAATGAGCTGTACTCGCCGAGATCTTTCCAACAAAAAAAAGTTTGTCCAAATCGGAATGTTCATTCAAAAGTTATTAGGGGGGGACAGACAGACCGACAGACCGACCGACAGACCGACAGACCGACACACAAATTCCCCATCTCAATACCCTACTTTCAAATTTTTAATTTTTCGATATTCATTTTACCTCTTTATTTTTTTAACTTGGCGATATTTTTTGGACTTGGCGATATTTTTTGGACTTGGCGATATTTTTTTAACTTGGCGATATTTTTTGGACTTGGCGATATTTTTTCGATGCATTAAGCTACTTTTAATACTTTTTTCGTCTTTCTTTTATTTTTAACGGGAAAGTAGGCTAAAAAAGAAGAGCCCAAAATATGGGGGGAATGAGATGAAATTCGGAAAATAATAGAAGAAAGAGAAAGGAAACTTAAATGCAAGCTCTTTTTTTAAGCAAGGACTGGGGGATTTGGAAAGGGGCAATATCCCCCCCCCCACCACCACCACCTCCCTAACTTTGAGAAATCAATGTACTATTTTGGTGCATGTGGATGCGATTTTTGTTTTCAATAACACTATGCATTCAGTATATACGCTTTGCCCCCCCCCCCCTCCTTCCTCGGAAAATTTAAAATGTCGATTCTTTTACATGAAAAGAAGTAAATTACTAAGCACCTATATCTGTCATGCCAGTACAGCTCTCTTGTAAAAGCTTTATGGGGTTAGGGTTACATTTGATTCTTAATTCCAAAAATGGAAAAAAAAAATTAAATAATCATTTATAAAACTTGTAACTATGTAACAGATACACACTGCGTGATCTCCACTTCCTGCTTTCTGTGCATAAATTGAAATAGGTATGCTCACATTTTATTTCTCCTTGACATTTATGTTACAATGGAAATTTTACAGATGGATGGTGTTATGCAAAAAGGAGTTAACCCACAAAAACCTGATTTTGAGATAGCGGGCTTTAAAGTCAACAAACTCTGGCAAAAAGCATGGAGCTCTATATCAATATACCAATGATATGTTACCATGAAATGCTGATAGGGCTTAAATATTTTTGCTTAATGTAGAAAGCAACATATTTTACCATCACAGTTGGATAACTCATTTTTTTATGTTTTGTGGGTTAACTCCTTTTTGCATAACACCATCCAGATTTACTCATTGATTTAGAGTAACAATAAAAAACCAGAAATTTTAAATCACTGCATAAGTTAAACACTTAATTTATCATACACATAAAAATACTGATAAAAAGTACTTGGAAGTATTTTTAATTTTCCTTGTAAATTGTCTAAAAGTTTATTTTAAATAACTTAATTACCAAGGGGGGGGGGGAGAACTGATTTTTTTCAATCTATCACGAAATCCCTATCAACTTCCTTAACTCCACTACCTACTCCTTTTTTTTAATCTCAAAAAGACGTTTCTCAAAATTAATTCTTAATTCAATTTTGCAACTTATTTTGTAAAACATAATGTTTTCTATTTGTTTTCCTTTGATGCAACACTAGATGGCAGCATGTGTTCTCATTGAAAACTTGCATTTATTCGATGGAGAGACAACTAAACTTAATGTAAGGTGTGCCAGGAGGGGGCACAAAATTTTCAGGAGGGTGATTTATAGGGTTTTTGATCTCATATTTGGGGGTCTGTAGGTGCGCGGTGCTCGGCATCATTTATTTGGGTGCACCATCGAATTGGAAATGGGCACCATTGCATCTGAATAATTTTGTTCGAACATCTTGTTTCCAATACTTTTTTTTTCTGAGGTACCTATTTGAATGTAAGCCTAGAAATTTTCACTGTGTCACATGTTGTGCCATAGAAAATCAAACATATCACAAGATTTAATTTTTTCTGGAAAAAATTACATTCTTTTTGTTTGAGAACGAGAATCGAGTACAGAGAAAGTCTTGTTTAAGTTGACCGAATTGAAAAGGGGGACATTTCTTTTCTTTTTTAAATTTTGTTTTACTTTTTACGGGATTTTTATGTTTGTCTTCATTTATTTTTATTTATTTATTTATTTTGCTGTATTAATTAATTTTAATATTATTATTTATTTGAATTTATTTGTATTTATTTATTTTATTTACTTTATTATGTTTTAAATTTATTTATATTTATTTATTTATTTCGCTTTACCCTTTTTTTAAATTTATTTATCTATATATATAAAATGAAAGTTTGATGACGTCATGGGTTCGGGTCAAACGCTCTCCTGAAAATTATTATTTTACGAATTTATTTGTTGTTACTTAGAATTTGTCTTGTACAACGTAGTGTATTTTAGTCTTTGATAAAAATATAAAAATATCAGCCTGATTTTATTATTTAACCTGACACAAAATGATTGCAGGAACTTCAATTTCAAACATACAATGAAGAACGAATAATTAAACCCCAGATAACAAAAATCAAACCTAAGTAAATGTGCAATGCACCGCCAACTCGGCTATTTCGATCCATGGACTGCAGTTTCGAGCTTATTGTGAGCTCATCAGCATGGAATACGAAAGTAGCCGAGTTGGCGGTGTATTGCAGTTTCGCGCTTATTGTGCGCTCATCAGCATGGAATACGAAAGTAGCCGAGTTGGCGGTGTATTGCATGTTCCTGCCATAGCATTGCTTAAGGCAGTTACTCACTGCTAAGTAAATGCTTTACAAAAAAATCGAATCAAACGCTTTGTATTTCTATCTGTTCACCACTCCACTAACGTGTAATCATCTGGTAATAATTGCACAGTATCAGATACAGAAAATATGTATTAAATCCGTTTCATACCATGTAATTAAGAGAAAGACAAACCCATAGGGGCGCAACATTTAAGTCGAATGTCACCAAGAGCGGCTGGTTGAAGGAATCGGAGCAGGTGTAATTCGGTGACGGGGCGGGGGGTGGGGGGTGGATACGAACTCGTTAGTCGGACATTTTGAGTCTCATTCAGGAACAACTTAGAACTGGGCTTTCACGGCGCGTCATAGTATTCGTTCTCCGTCCTGGCATCTCTCTTCGCTCGTAAAATCTAAGCTGCTTGTTCTCATTGAAAAATAAATTTAGGCGAAGGGGGGAGTGGTTTCGCTCTGAGAAGCTGAAAGATCGAACTTTGAGAAGATTCCAATGTCCAACGGCTTCAAATGTGGCTAATCGAGAAACTAAGTCGTCATTCAAAAAAACCTAATTTGACACGTCTCAGTTATGACATTTGTGCCATTGTAAGTTATTGATTCATTAAAAGGAAATGAATTTTCAGCTATTTGATGTTTAGGGGGCGGGGGGGTTGAACCTGAGATCCCGCCCTACACTTGTAGAGCCTGAATTATTACCCCCCCCCCCCATCCTTTTTATTCAAAGCAATCTACAAATTGCTTATTGCTCTCATTTGAACGCAGCCCCCTTACTTTGATTTTTGACTCGGTGCCTCTGCGACCACCAACTTCCACTAGCCCTTGCAGGTGCGGGACTGCTCCTGTGGTCCCGGGGCCTCAGCTACTCCAGGGCGGTAGCGATCGCACTCTACACACACGAATACACGCCTACACACACACACACACACACACACGCACACGCACACACGCACGCACGCACACACACACACACACACACACACACACACACACACACACACACACACACACACACACACACACACAACCAGAGCGTTTCGAGCTAAAATTTTTGGGAGGGGCAAATTTTGCCGAATGAAGTTTCAATTTTAGCAAATGATAAAATACAAGCATGCACACATGTCGTACATGCATAACATGTAGGGAGGAAAAACATTATGCATCTTTTAAAAAACAGTTCTGAAAACTAAAAAGAACAAATAAGCTCAATGTTGCAATATCGTCTTCAAATTGCCGAATCGTCAGCAAAATGTGCCGAATACGGAAATTATTAATTTTAATTTTACCGTTACTCCATACTTAATTTTACTTTCAAAAAAGAAAAAAAAAGAAAAAAACCTCATGTCTTGATTTCAGCAAGAAAGGAAAAATAAATAAATATAAACAAACGATTTCAGCTTAAATTCTTAAAATTTGTTTGGAAAATTTCAGAGATGGCTGCAGCCCTATCAGCCCACCCCCTGAGTACGCCACTGGTCATAGGGGCAGGCAGACACAGCGGCTGAACCGAAGTTTCGTAATATAGTGCTTAAAATGCAACTTTATTCTACATCTGGTCACTAAAGGGGAGGGGATCGTGATCATGACCTCTAAGACTATACCCACTGGACTACCCCACTGAAGGTCATAGTGACCTCCCATGACCTCCCACCGACAACAACTCGTGATTGTGAGAGTCATAATTTGAATTCAAGGTATCAAAACTCAAATTAACTTATTACTTTACTTATTTTTATTTATATTCATTCATTTATTTATTTTATTTATTTATAAAATAATAAATGAATTATTATAAAATAATAATAAATTCTTTCGAATAAAATCATTTATTCCTTTTTACCAACACCGTCGACAACAGAGAACCATTTGTTGCATCGTTCTTTCTCAGAGAGAAGGGGACGTTCGTGCATAACGAATGCACTGACTGAAGCACACATTATTTACCATGATAATGGCTACGCTTGTTTCGAAGTCAGACGCATGCTTTGGAGGTTTGCAAGCGCGGATCCAGTGGGTAGTCTTAGAGGTCATGATCATGATCCCCTCCCCTTTAGTGACCAGATGTAGAATAAAGTTGCATTTTAAGCACTATATTACAAAACTTCGGTTCAGCCGCTGTGTCTGCCTGCCCCTATGACCAGTGGCGTACTCAGGGGGTGGGCTGATAGGGCTGCAGCCATCTCTGAAATTTTCCAAACAAATTTTAAGAATTTAAGCTGAAATCGTTTGTTTATATTTATTTATTTTTCCTTTCTTGCTGAAATCAAGACCTGAGGTATTTTTCTTTTTTTTCTCTTTTTTGAAAGTAAAATTAAGTATGGAGCAACGGTAAAATTAAAAGAAATAAAAAACAAGGAAATTCCTTTCTCTTTTCTTTTTTTTTTCTTCTTTTTTTATCTCCATTTTACTTTATGTGACATATGGTTCTTATAATTCAATTTTGCTGGCATTTATTCTAAATTTGTTTCAGAAACACTGATTAATGCTCCTTCATACATCCATTCTGTTAAATAAATTTCAACAAATGTATGATTGAAACCCAATATTAAGAATATTGTAAAATAAATGGCAAAATTGTTACTAAAGCTCAAACTTGCAAAAATATTGCACGCACTTGTTTAAGGAACACCTTCTTTAGTGAAGAAAATTTTTCAAATTTCAATTTTATCATTTTCTATTTTCATCAAAACGCTTTACTTCTCAGCAATAATTATAACCACAAAAAAAATGTTTTAAATGATGTATTTTTGTCATCTGAAATTAGCATTGATATCAGTTCTTAGAAAACATTTACTTTTCTCAGCTACGTTTTGTGAAATAACGTTGTGTGTGTTTGTCTACGTACGCCGCTGCCTTTGACCCCTCCACCCCCGCTAACTTTCTGATAATGACGACATCCACAATCCTGGATCTTCCTTTGCTTTCATGAGTGCGTAGAAAAGGCGATAAATGGAGCAAGCCGCTCTGTTTTTCTTGCGTTGTCTAATTGGTCCTCATTAAATGTGGAAAGAGAAACTCAGTGACTCACAAGCTTCCAAAACAAATAGCTGACCTATGTTTAACTGCACTGATATATTTTGACCACGAAGTGATGGCGGATGTCCTTGAAGCGGAAGCGGGCAGCTTCATTTTATAATCGGTAGTACCAGAGAGATCACGCAGGTAGTAAAAACTGTTTTGCACTGAATTGGTAAAAAATTAATTTTCTCGTTGAACCTATCTATTTTTAAATGAAACGGCTCATTTTCGCCTCAAGGTCACGCGTCTCTCCGTGGCCAGGATTACTGAGGTTGCCTAAGTACAGATAAGCTATTTATTTTACAAGTTCGTGAGACACAACGTATCTTTCCCTTACTTTTGCACACAGTTGGTTTTTTAGTTTACTAACTAGGTTTCATTATCTAGTTTTAGTCACAATCCATACCGCAGCGCAAACACCTTGGGGTAACATTCTTGTTCAGGAGCGCCCCGATTGGAGGTCACAGGAGGTCTCTGTTACCTCCCAATAATTTCCGTATTCGGCGCATTAAACTGCGAACGATTCGGCAATTTGAAGACAATATTACAACATGGAGATCATTTGTTCTATTTAGTTTTTAGAATTGTTCTTTTAAAGACCCTTAATGTTTTTTCTCACTAAATGTTGTATGCATGCTTGGATTTTATCATTCGGTAAAACTGGAACTTCATTCGACAAATCGACAATTTTCCCCCTCCCAAACATTTTAGTTCGGGGCGCCCCTGTTCTTGTTCTCAATGCCTCAATTAAAGAACCTGTGTTCAAAAATGTCGGGTCATTGCCGAATTTGTCATTGAATGGGATTTAAGTGAAACTCGGGCGTGGATAAATACTCAGCGACAGGTGGGGAGCCGCCGCTCCTAACAGCATGGAGGGTAGTCGGTGCGTAACCTTCCCATGAATCATTAAAGCCCTTTAAATGGCCGAAAGATGGACACAAAAAAAAGAAGAAGAAAAAGAGGCTCCAGCAGGTCCTTGGGCGATGCACATGAAAATGACAAATTGATGTCGGATGACAAATTACGATGGATCACATGCGAGACATGGGGTGGATCTAAGTCGGATCCGGCAAACCTGTGACCTGCGAAGCTATTTTAGACGATAAGAAGACCCAGCACATTGTTTTATTGACCTAATTTAATATTTTAAATTTTAATAATCACTTATCGGATCAGTGTTATACTTTCTTTTTTACATGAAGTTCTGTTTGTGTATAAAGAGCCACCCGAACTTAAATTTTTGGGAGAGGGGAAATTCTCAATTTGCTGGATAGAACTTCAAAATGTGTCGAATTAATAAAATGCGGGTACGGATACTAAAGTGCATCTAATGAAAAAGACATTCAGTAATTTAACAAGAAGTTCTGTCAAGAACTAAACGAGCCTACTTTCCCGTACATCGACATCGGCATTCTAGCATCTGATCATTATTCTCTTGATTATCTAAGACTAAAAATTATGTCAAACATACCTTTTTAGCACTTGAAGCTGATTTCTAAAAGCAAAATATACCCCTCTCATCAGATGAAATAGACACATAAAAAGTAAATAAATGAATAAATAAAGTTTTGTCGCACCTTTTAAAGAATGTAACTGTTACAGTTCTTCCGTAGAAAAATTCCTCAATTGTTTTCAAAAAAAAAAATAAAAGTACAAAGTACATCAAAACACATTTTATCAAAGAAAGAAAAAAAAAAGAAAAAAAAACTCGTCCGTTGATAAAATGTCTCGAATTTCACTTTTAATCCGTTGCCAGTTGTTAAATATAAATAAAGAATAAAATGCCCTCGTGAATGAAACATTTTTGTTACAAAAAAAATCGTCTGCCAAAAAAAAAATAATAATAATAAATTCAATAAAACAAATGAATAAATGAACAAAAAATCGTCTGCACAGTCAGTCATTTTTTTTCGGACTGTTTACTCAAAAGTTATTAGGGGTGACAGCTTGCTTGAGCGGTTCAATGTTGAACGAAAAATTGTTCAAATCGGAAATGTAAATACGGGAATGAAGTATCCTTGAAAAGTTCTTTCCAAAAAAAAAAAAGTTTGTTCAAATCGGACTGTTCATTAAAAAGTTAGTATCGCGGGACCGGTTGTTTGAACGGCTCAAATTTGAACCAAAAATTGTTCAAATCAAAAAATCAAATATGGGAATGAGCTGTACTCGCCGAGATCTTTCCAACAAAAAAAAGTTTGTCCAAATCGGACTGTTCATTCAAAAGTTATTAGGGGGGGACAGACAGACAGACCGACCGACCGACCGACCGACCGACCGACCGACTGACACACAAATTCCCCATCTCAATACCCTACTTTCAAATTTTTAATTTTTCGATATTCATTTTACCTTTTTATTTTTTTCACTTGGCGATATTTTTTTTTGACTTGGCGATATTTTTTAACTTGGCGATATTTTTTGGACTTGGCGATATTTTTTAGATGCATTAAGCTACTTTTAATACTTTTTTCGTCTTTCTTTTATTTTTAACGGGAAAGTAGGCTAAAAAACTGCAATATTGCAATACTGTTTCCAAATTTGCCGAATCGTCAGATAAAATTTACCGAGTAAGGAAAAGATTTGGTAGGTCACCTCTACCGTGACCTTCCATCAGCCCCCTCCCCTCCCCTTATGTATATGAAGTTTGAGCAATGCAATAACTATACGTTTTGCTATAAAAAACCATGAAACTTACATGCAGTGTCGATGGACATTTTTATGTCTTGCTATCATTTCATAAGTTGAAAAAAAAAAAAAAATGCTGGCGGTAAAATTTAAATTATCTTTTCACATAATACAAAAAAAAAAAAAAAATACTTAAGATTTCAAACACAAAAAGCTGGGTAGTATTTTTATTTTTTACTCAATTATTCACGAAAATAATATATCGTGTGTTGTTTGGGGACCCCTGATGAGTTGAGGGCTCTGGGCACGTGCGCTTTCCTATGAATCACTGGTGCCCCCCCCCCTTCCCCCACCCCCGACGAAAAAATAACACTCCTTCATAGAAAATGTATTTGTTTCTTTGGAAGATTCGAAAACAGTCTCCTTTTAATACTAGTCGCGTTCGTCGTTAGAATGATAGTGGCTCAAGTCATTCTAACATAATTTCGAGTCATTGAAGGTTTTGTAAAAACACCTGAAAAAAAAATCAGGGTAGCGCGAATTTTAATTTCAAGAAAAGGATTAGTACTTAAACATGAGTACTACTTTTTTGAAAAGGCCATCAACTTTTATGAAAAGTAGCTTGTAACTTGGTTTAAATAACGGTAGATGACTTACACAATTGTCGGTCTAAAATTTACGGTGGGTTTGCTGAAAACAGGTCAGATATTTGCAAGGACGCGACGCTCCTCCAAACTGAAAATTGAGACGGCTGGTCCAATCAGTGACGTGGAAACTGACTTATTCTCCTGTCATTCTCACAACGACAGCAGTTTCGGTTAGTGGACCACGGTCGTGCTCTCCTATTGGGCTATTTTAACTATCTCTTCATTTTTTTTTTTTTTTTTTTTTGTATTTATTCACTTATTTATTGATTTGTTTATTTGTTTATTTTCTAGCTTATTACCCAGCGTAGCCAGGGTAACCTCTAATTTTTCTGCATCATACAATATTTGTGCCAATGTTTCAAGGTAATTAGAACATGAATTATAATTGTTTTTAACTTATTTCGTGCTAAAATGAAATAGGTAAACCTTAACTTGATAATTCATTGAAAATCGCAATCTTTGTTGGAAAATATTCATATTTAAAGTGTTACATTTTATCAATTTGTGTGCTTAAAGGCTTATCTCTATTATATGTTCAAAGATGAAAGAAAATGGCCATTTTGAGATAAATTTTGAATTTTGAGCTTTTTGGATTTTTTTTGAAATTTCAAAACCCCGTCTAGGTGAATTCTAGTGCATCAAGGAAACTCTGCGCCAAGTTTGATGAAAATCCGACGAAAACTGGATTTGTATAAGGAACAAACATACAAACAAATATAAATACATTCATTTGCAGATTTTTTTTTTTTTTTTTTTTTTTGCAATTGGTGTACTCAGGCAAACGTTTTGACAAATATCACTATCGTTCTAAACCGTCCCTGTAAGTGCACGCCAAGTCAAGTGAGTTGACAGAAAGGAAATTTATCTGATCTTCCTCGAGCCAACAGCATTGACCTAAGCATCAGAAAACGAATTTCTCTCGCGTTTTTATTTTTCGAGCACAGCATAAACAAGAAGTGTTTACCAGTCAGCCACCTTCTCAATCTCGGCTCCCTCCGTCAGGAAGGTAACAACTCAACCGGCGATAGCAGGGTTTCAGCTGGCACCTCACCAGGAGTATTTTTCTCGTGTCACAAAGTGAAAACGAGCGTGCGAGAATGCTTTTTTATTGAAAAGGAAAAGATGCACATTTTGCATAGAAAAAACATTTTTTCCCCTTGATTTATGGGCATTTTTTGGATTATATCTCACAGCAATTTTATAAAATTTGATGAGAAACGTCTGCTGCATTGAAAATTTGAATTAAAATTAGAAAAACCATTTCCGCTGCCCGACATTTTATCGCGTTATTTCGCCAAAAAACTAACATGTGAAAATCATAGATGAAGAAGTACAGGAGCAATGTGTTAAATTGTTCTCGAGTTTAAATGTTTCTTTCACATTTTAAAATATCATAACCTTAGGTCGCTTCTCTACCTCTCCCCCCCCCCCCCCCCCCATCCTTTCTTCTGGTTTCTTTTTTAAGATTATAAAAAAGCTTTAGCAAAGAAAAATCCTACTCCAAGACAAAATACATGAATTACTTATTTACTTACAAAACTACTGAGCCAAAACTGAGGTGATTGTTATTACTGCTGCAGGGCATAATGGCCAATAAAAAACTTTATGGTTGCAAGAAACACGCATTTTATGCTAAAAGGCGTGTCATTATTACGCTTCCTGACACACATCAAGTAGGAAAAAACTGAAAAGATGGCAACAATTTTACATACTACCGCTCAGTCGTAGTACACGGCAACCTCTAAAATAAAAAAGACGACAAGTGGATGGAACTAAAATAAATAAAACCACCGCAAATAAATTACTTCATACATAACGGCGCGGCGTTGCCATGCCATTCCACTGAATATTAATACTTTAATTACACAGTAAGTTCGTGTCAAAATACCGAGCGGTGACATTTTTAGTCGCCCTTTTATTAATTTTTTCGTGGTCGCATTTGTTCGGTCATGCATCGAGCGTGCACTCTTTAACTGCGCATTCATGTTCTTTGTTCTAGGAGGAAAACGTGAACTATACTTTAAATCACCCACGTTAATATCAAATTCTTCCGAACAAAATCGATTTTGTAGTTTTATAAAAAGAAATAATCACCCGAAAGAATCTATTTTAAAGGTTTTTACTGTGCATGGACTTGCCCGAATATATTCGGGCTTGCTGCGAGTGTCTTGTAAACATGACATTGTCCCCCCCCCCCCCCCCCAAGATGTTAAAATATTTTCTGCAACTATAAAAGAGAGAGATATAGCAGTTGAACGGGCTTAAGTATAACATTGTTGTAAGTCGAAAATTTAACTGTTGTTCTTCAGTTTCTCTGTGAAATTTGTGTACTAGTTGGGAAAAAATACTCTTTTTTTTTTTTTCTTTTCTAAATCGATATACAAAGATGGCGTTGTCAAAAAGTGATTGCAAAATGAAAGCAAAATGATAAATTTACTATGGGAACAATACCAAACGAATGGAGGTTTTAGTACCTTGTTGAGCCACCGATAGCGTGGATATACGAAGTGATGCTGGGGAGCTATACGAGTTCTATCAAACCGAACTGTATAACTTACCATTCCAAAGGATCCCATATGTGCTCAATCTGTTGCGGATCCAGTGGGTTAAAGAAGGTGATAATGTGGTAGAAGACACGTGGACACCCTTTCTATGTGTGATCGTTAGCTGTCCCGTTGAAAAATAGCTTTTGGGCCTGCTGCGAGGGGCAAAACACGAATGACTTCACAATCCCCTGATCTGTTAGCAATTGTTTCAAAATCTAATGCACAAATAATTATGAAAATCACTTGGCTATAATAATTCCGTTATTCAAATAATTCGTTTCTCCATTGGTGAAATAAATCTCTTGATAATATCTATTGTTGTCTATCACCTCGTACGCAATGCCTCACTCAAACATCAAGATGGTACAAAATGAGAGTTCTGCGAAGCATCGGCGGCTTGTGTTGGGGACAAGGGAGGCAACTATTCCCTTGCTTCCAAAATCAAATAGGCTTGGAACCCAGGGGCGCCCCGAGCTTAAATATTTGGGAGGGGGAAAACTCTCAATTTGTCGAATGAAATCTCGGAAAGTTCCGAATGACAAAAAACGAGCATTCACACATACCTTATGCTTATAACCATTACTTTATGGGAAAGGACAATAGGTATCATTAAAAAGTTAATAAAATAAATACAAAAAAAAAAAAAAAAAACAGCATTTTCAATCTTTTCTTCAGATGATTAACAAATATTTGAACTTACTCGTAGATAAATCCCCAGAAGCATAATCTCATCGGCCATTCATCGAAACCCGATGAAATTCTCATCGGCCGATGATCGGTTTCGACGAGTTCTCATCGGGAATGGCTCCAATATGTCTCATCGGCCAAACAGAATCCGAGCAGCAAAATCCGATGAGTTTTAGTCGAAATACGATGAGATTTGGAGCAATTTACGAGCAGTGCAGTCCCGTGCCGATGGAATTTAGGATCAATTTTGGATGCTCGGCTTATTTTCAACGGGAAAGTTGATCCGAAGGATATCGCTTTCCGATGAAAAGTAGCTCATCGAAAACCGTGCTCGGATACTGATCGGAACTATGTCATCGTGCGTTACGGGATCAGTTTACGAGGAGTTCGATGATCGGCCGAGCGAAATCCGATGAGTTGATGCTACTTGGGATAACAACTGGGTTGTATTTTGAACCGTCAAAACGATTAATTGGAAAACAAACATATTGACTGCTTGACAGATCAACAACACTTTCTTACATTTTCTCGTGCTATTATGCCATAAAAATTAAAATGGAACTTTGAACTGAGGGGGGAGGGGGGGTAACTGTGGTCATGGGTCCTGATTTTTGAGGTTGTGTCCTGAATTGTTGGAGAGGATCCTTTTGTCATAAATGACTCAAAAATCCAATAATTCTCCGAAACAATTAGCGTTAGGAACGCCCCCCCCCATTTATTTTGACCCTCCCCCTCCTCCGTCCCACTTTTTGGTGCATCGGCAGCCAATGCTGCAACACAAACTTCAGAAGTATGCAACACACCGCCAACTCTGTTATTCCATCCATGGACTACAGTTTCGTGCTATTTAGCCCTCGTCAGCGTGGAATAGGAAAGTAACCGAGCTGGAGACAGATGTCCTCTTGAAGAAGCAACACTGAAAAAAATGAATGTTGTTTTTACAGTATAATACAGCTAATTTTATGGTAATAAACTGTAAAAAAAATGCTAATTTTGCAGTAATAAACTGCAAAATTGATAAATTTACAGTAATAAACTGTTAAATTGCTAATTTTACATTTTATGACGGTGAATTTTAGTTTTAAACTGGAACCTTCTGCTGCCATATTATACTGTTATTTTCACAGTATAATACAGCTAAATTTTACGTCAATAAACTAAAATTTCTTACTTTTCAGTAAGAAACTGCAGAATTGCTTGTTTTACAGTTCATTACTGTCCATTTTATAGTTTTAAACCGGAACCTCTGCTGCAAAAGCAACAGTTCATTTTTTACCGTGAAGGAGAGAATGAAATTGCAGTCCATGGTTGGAATAACCGAGTTGGCGGTGTGTTGCATGTTTCTGCCTTAGCGTGACTTAAGGGCGGTTACTTACTGCTGTTTTCAAAAGTGTGTTCGAAAATATTCAGTTGAATGTTGCTCGAAACTTAAAATGAGTTTAAATATTTATATTCGACTAAAAAAAAAGTCCGCTTGAGGTTGACTAATGACCCAAAAGACGCCTTACGTGTAAAAATTTCAATCGTAAGAGCCGATGGTTTGCTCAACAGTTTCCACGCTAAAAAGATTTACGAGCGCAGCCGCATACATCATATCATTTAAACATTCATGAGTTTGATTTATGTTGCCACTGAATATTCATTGGAAGGGGTTTTATTTCGCCCGTACAAGATAAATATTGATTTTCAGTTAACTTCATTACCGAGCGGCGAATGCGTTTTTAATGAATATAAATGAAATATCAGATTTTAGAGTCTGCAATAATTTAAATGGAGATCATGTTTATTTTTCATAATAAGAGTCGGGCAAAGCTAACGCTTTAATCACATTTTCGTCTCATTAAGTGCGATAAAATATTGGTTATTTCCCAGATGTAATTTTGTTGTTTTCGAATCAAGAAATGTTTTCAAAGATGTGATTTAATCAGGTGCATTAATTTCAATTTAATTGGAAAATGATAGATGCCAAATTGAAAATAATAGCGAAATGGAAGCTCCACGCAAACTTGAAAGTAGCATAATGATCATTATTAAAATATCATTATTCGTTGAACAATTTATTCTCTCTCTCTCTCTCTTGACAAAAGACTTTTTTCAAACCTTGAATAATGATGGATGTAATTGCTGCACATGAAATTAGTTACATTGTGTTAGCGAGAAAATGAATTGATATTTTATGACCTCTTCCAAACGTTGAAGAGACCTTTCTAATAACTGTTACTTCCTGCTTTCAGTTATCAAATATCCGATATGACACGGTAGATATGTTTTAATGTCAACGTGTGTCAACCTGAAACTGTCGCTCATGCCAACCCCTTTATTTCAAAAAAAAAAAAACTTTTTTTTCTCTAAAAAATAAAAAGCATCCTGTTTGATCAAGGTTGGATCCGAAATTGCTCCAAGGAAGAGGCCATTGATTTTTTTTACTTGACCCTTGCCCAGGGGTGCCCATCCCCCCCCCCCAAGCTTAAGGGCGCAAATCCCCCCCCCCCCAAAAAATAAAAATTTCACAACCCTCTTCTCCTTTTTAATTTTTATTTTTCCCCTCTTTGTCATTTTATTTGTTTTTTAAAATATTATTATTTTATTTTTTTTAATCATGTTTATTTATTTTTTAAATATCATTCAATTATTTTTTTAAATATTATTCATTTATTTTTTTAAATATTATTCATTTATTTTTTTAAATATTATTCAATTATTTATTTAAATTATAACTATTATTTTTTATATGTTATTAATTTTTTAAAAGTACTAATTATGCGCAGAATAGAATCGCTTTTTTTCCCTTCCAGACATTCCAAGCAAACACACACGCACACAATAAATTTATAAATAAATAATAAAAAGAGATAAAAAAAAGATTTAAATTTAAAAAATAAATTAATGATTAATTTAAATTAAGAAAAAACAGTAAAAAATTTAAATTAAAAAAATTAATAAATAATTTAAGAAATTAGTCTAAAAAATCCCCCCTCCCCCCCCCCCCCCCCAAAAAAAATTCATGGCACAACTCGCGCCATAATCCCCCGCTGTGGGCACACCTGCCCTTGCCCATATTTTTTACCACATATCCTGGCTGACACATGTTGATTACAAATGTTTAATTATTCAACTTCGAAAAAAATCCAGATCAGAGCCTCGAATCCCCATCATTTTCATCAAAGACTATCTAAAATTGCTTTTTTTGATCTTTAAAATCGAAAAACTCTTGGAGAAGAGTCCCTCGACGGAGGGGCGATCGCCCCCATCGCCCTTCACTTGCATCTGTCCTTGTGTTTGACAAAACGGGATTTATCACGCTTCGAAATCAGAAAGTTACTTTCTTAGATCCAGGAGTCCCACAGGGGGGGGGGGGGGGATTATGGCGCAAATTGCGCCATCAAAATGGGGGGGGGGGGATTTCTTAAACTAATTTATTTTTTTACTGAAATTATTTTTTGTACATTTTTTTAATTTAAATTATTTACTGACTTTTTTTTTAATATTCATTAATTTATTTTCTTAATTTAAATTATTATTTTTATTTTCTTATTATTTATTTATTTATTTATTAATTTTTGTGTGCATGTGTGTGTGCTTGAAATGTCTGGAAGGGAAAAAAAGCGATTCCATTTTGCGCATAATTCGAACTTTTAAAAAATGAATACTTTAAAAAAAAAAATAATAAAATAATTTAAAAAAATAAATAAATAATATTTAAAAGAAATAAATAGAATAAAAAGGAGAGATAAAAATAAAAAACATGAGAGGATTGTAAAAATTTTTTGGGGGAATTTGCGCCATTGAGCTGGAGGTCGATAAGCACCCCTGCCCAGATCATGTATACTTTTAAATAACCCTTTTATCAGTGGAAAAAAAATGCGAGCTTTAAAGGAGGGTTTATCACGAGGAAAACATTCTTGAAGCATATTTCTTCAAAACTTGAAAAAGGACCTCGAAATAAGAGTTTGCAAACATTTTTTCAACAATTTATGCTGTTGGTTTACTCATTATTTTCACGCCTGCACAGTAGTTAATGCTTCAATTCACTCAAAGTTTTGAGCATTTTCCGTTATTGGGTTCGATATCAATTACTATTCCCAATTACTGGCGAGTTGGCGATCGAATCAACCTCTTTCTCTTGGGGGGAGGGGGGGAGAGAGAACTAAATTTCAAGCAGTGAGTTAGATTCTCAATAGCAGAAAAGTATCGAAATTGTTTGCATTTTCTCAATTATACTAGACAGCAACTTAACTTGACACTGAACGTCACTACGGGCGGAGCCAATAAGAGCTCACAAGCAGTCAGCGATCTCCTCTAATTCGCCAAATAGGGTGTGACGTTTCATCTAACTCGTTTTTCATAGGCTAACGTCATGCTGACGTCACGATGTTTTTGTCAAGAAACGTTGCAGTGTAGTACAGTCACATTTAACTTCGCTTTCAATTAAAACACTTAAGTTAGTATGACAGCAAATAAAAGGTTTGAATGCAAAATGATCAAATAAGCTTTCTGCTAAAATATGATTGAAAAGGAAAAAAAAAAAAGGAAGAAAAAAACAAACTGTCAAGAAAATACAGCATTTAGCTACTTTAAATCTACAATGGAGCCTCTTCGTCAGCGTAAAAGTGCTCAACGCTTGTTCGTGTAGCATTTTTTCACTAATAAAGAGGCTACATTGTGGCCTTGTAATAGCTAAATGCTGTAATTTCTTGCCAGTTTTGTGCTTTACACTTACGCAGGGAAGTCATTTCAAGTTTTTCCAAGGGGGGGGGGGGCAAAGGGTGAAAACTCAATGCAATTTCATCGGAAATCAGCAAAAACCACGACCACTTGCATGTAAATACATTGGTTTCTCAAAGTCGGGGGGAGGGGCAATTGACCCCCTGCCCCTCCTCTAAATGACGGGCCTGCACCTGCACTTACGTTGTTTTTCATGCCAATCAAATCCACGAAAGCGCCGCTATTTTGTCCCGCACGTGACCCTCATATATTTTTTATTAAATAATAGTAATTTAAAAAAAAATGAACAATATTTTTGCCTCAGAAATCCCACGTCGATTTGTGATTTCGTAACCATTAAAAATTCAGCAAATTTCCCTTTAAAAAATATTTTTAATGAATACTTGAGCGTCACATGCGGGACAAGATGGCGGCTTTTCCGTGAAATGGCCCCATAAACGTTTCTTTAAAAGAAAACTTTATTTAAGGTTCGATCCTTAGACCCCTCCCCCCCCAGCAAGTGCCTCTGGACACGATTAGTATTTTAAAATCGAACAACGATGTTTTGAAGCATCGGTACTCCGTCATCGATGTTGCCAACTCTATTTCCCATCTCGTAATCCAATTTTCAACTTTTGTTGTTTTCTTTATTAATTGAATAGACTAATTTATTTTTCATTTCTTTTTTGCTATACTTTTGTACTATTTATCAAGGATTCTTTCAAGTATTTGTTTCCTGAATATGAAAAGTCACAAAAGAGTGTCTAAAAAAAACCACGTCATAATTGAAAAATGAGATAATAAAAGATAATGATAAAAAATTGGATCGATAAGTTTAAATGAGATTAAGTCGCTTTAACGAGATTGAAAAAAAATTCATTAAGAACGTGAATGAAAAAATAAAGTTTCAAAGTGCTTCAGAAATGCATAATGTGCTTAAAGCTGTTCCCCGTCAAAATCAGAAAGAAAACGATGTATTTTTATTTATCGCCAACAATAATCTCTTTTCAGAAAGAACAATAACCATTTTACTTTTTTCTTCTCCCATGTCAAGTTAGGAAATGCTACATTTTTTAGAAGAGAGATTACGGGAAAAAGAGAAGGAAAAAAAAAAAACAATTTAGAATAAAAAAAAAGAAGAAAAATAGCATTTCCAGACAACAAAGTGGTCCGGCGGGAAATCAGAAAAAGCAGCAGGTAGTCCAATTAACTCGGTATTAAAATTCGAGTCGCGTTCGCCACTCATATCGTTTAGGTAGGAAACTCTCACGCTAAATTGCTTTTTTAATATTGGGTAAGAGTCAAATGGCACCGAAGGAAAGCCTAATTTATTTCATTCCACTAAGAGCTGTTGTTAATTATGCGATACACTGTATCAAGTTTTAAAAGGCGTAAATTTAAATAATTCTCTTTTTCCGTTTGCGTTGAATGTCAGCATTTATCGTCAGTGAGATTTAAAAAGCTAAATGCAAAAAAGAAAAAAAGATGGAAAAGGAATTACGCCGAAAGAATAAGTTGAGTGGCTAAATATGTCCGATTCTTTCGAAGGTAAAGATTTTTTATTAAGCGAATTCGTTAGGACCGTGAAAGCAACGTAATTTTCATTCAATTATTTTTGACATTTTAATTTTATTTTCATGAATTAAGTATAAGATAATTTTACTTTATCTATGTCCAATTCGTTCATTAGTGGTGATTACTTAAACCCCTAACCTGGAATTCATGACGTGGTTGTTGAAAATACTGCGGATGATTTTAGTTGTTTTAAATGTTTTTCTGAATCATATTGGGCTGCCCGACAATGACTATTGGCAGTTATGGCTGGATCTGGCGAATGTTCAAAAAAAAAGGGGTATTGCAATTTTTAGGAAATTGTAATTCAAATAGTATTCTGAGAAATTTGTTGTGCCTAATGAGTTTAAATCTAAAGCTATTAATTGCGGTAGGAAAAACGGTATCATATTTCTTAACTTAATTTGTAACACTTGCTTAAATACAGTACAACTAATACAGTTTTTAATAATGAAACTAATTTTCAAAACTTAACAGTGGAAAAAAAATAAGATAATTTTATAATTACTCTAAATAATGTAAAAGCTATTTTTCCTTCTTTGTTACTTTCTTCTTTTTTTCCCTCTCACCAAAGTGAGAAAAAAATATTTTCGGAAAAAAAAAAACCGACTTCAGTTAGAAATTGCTCTAAAAATTAAAAAATAATTTTTTTCTTTGAACACCATCGAAACTACTTTTAAACATGAGTTTTGAAGTCGGCGCAAAAACAATGTATAGAATCATACCCAACTAACAATTCAACTATGAATATAAATTTTAATGGATCCAGGTTCTTTAAGAGCATTCGCATACATTTCATTGATTACCACACATTCGTGTAATGTTACATTCTGCTTTTAAATTTCAATGGTTTCTCTGAAAAATGTTGGCAAAATACAGGGTGTCCACTCCAATCGTGGACCAATAGCTAATTTCTAAACCGTTAGAAATACGCATATAGTTTATTTAGGAAAAAATCTCCAAATTATGAAAGGAATTTTGGGTCTATTCAATGTTTTCAAAAAATCAAATTTTGAAAGAGTTACGAAATTTAAATTTTTATACAGCCCCCCAGTCCTATCAATCATATTTAGTAAAACATTCTTGACACTGAAACGTTTAAAACTAAAAAAAAATCACTCCTCTACCACAAAAATTGACCGAGTTATGACGTTTTGAAAAATCAAGATTTTGCATCTTGAATTTTCAAAACGTCATAACTCGGTCAACCATCTAGATCTTAGTCTGATCCATATAATAGTGGAAGAAACTAATAATAACCAATAGTTTCCATAAATAATGACAGATGTTAAAGAACACTATCTTAACTCTTTATACCAAGATAAGCTTCAAGTCCTTCTCACAACTTTAAAGGGACTGACTTCCACGAAACCATCAAGGATCCAAGGCACCGTCAAAGCTGAAACACCACCTTGAGCGTCAACTCGGGAGCCGGCTCTCAAGGGAATCATGCCCACCGTAGGTCAGCTTAAACTGTAGAATCAATGGAATCAGAGTTGTGTTCCGGGTTTCGGCTACGTCTAAATAACTACAGCGGATTGTCAGTGTTGCAATTTAAAAAAAAAAAGGGGGGGGAAGTAAAAACAGAGGGCTAATCTGAATCAGAGTCGAGGGGGAAGGGGGGGGACTGTACTGTAACCTTTATTTTAAAAAATGTCATGTAAATGTTTCTTTAAAAAATAATAAAAAGAAATTGAAAAAGAAAAACATCAATTAAATTTGCCAAACAACTTTCAAGTATCAGCTACAAGTATTGTTTTATTATGCAATTTTATCATCTTTTTTCGTTCAAATTGCTTTTTTCAAAGATAACTTAAGCAACGTAAATTAAACAGATTTTGTCCTTTCAAATCCCCTTGTTTGACCATGTGTGTCTAGGGAGGTCTTATGGATAAAATCAGACCCTATTTATTGCTTAAAAGCAGTTTTCAAGGAAAAGGGGGTGGGGGCTTGCTATCAGGAAGAGAGGTTGCTTCCTTGTACCGAGACTGTATCTGTGTTAAAAAAGTGGGAACTCGGAACAGTTTACCGGAAGAGGCGGTAAAGAGCAATGGAGTAGATAGCTTTAAGAGGGCCATTGATCTTCATTGGGGTCTTTAATTTGAGTAGGACCAGCCCAGTTGGGCCCAGAGCCTGCTGCTGGTCGTCGCATTTGTATTGTATTGTATTGTGTCCCGTCTTTTCCTACAATGGGTTACATTTAGGAAATTACATTTTTTCTCGTTTGAAAATAAGGTATGCATCATTTGACAAACAATTAAAAAAAAAATTTCCCTTAAAAACTAGGGGGGCAAAATAATAACTCTGCCCCTGGACCAAAAAAAGTAGGGGGGCACTTGCCCCCCTATGCCCCCCCCTAGATTACGCCACTGTAAAGAAGGACCTTTCTCCACGCCACAATGGAGCATCATCCCTTTTAGTTGGCAGTCGGGCCGTGCGTCCGAATAAAGACGGAAACTCATTTCACAGGCAGGCGGTTTCGAGGCGCGCACGCGGAAGTACTTTATCAATCAGATGCAGCCCTTCTCTCTCTCTCTGCAGATAAAAAAAAAGCGTTGGGATCCAGACTGTTGGGGTGAGAGAGAGAGAAACGAATCCATTATCTAGTTTTCGACACTACAGTAAACTCTCGATTATCAGTCCTGGTTTTTACTTTCATAAAAAAATCCTTGGCGCTGATTAACCCAATGAAGATTCAGCTAATCATCGTTGACAGATTTTCCACTTGTTAAGTTGCGCCCTTTTCAATTGAACGAGGGAAAAATCTTTAGACATTCAAATTTTCAGGCCTCCGTTTTCCAATTATGTCCACTGTAATGCTGCTGAAAATGTCATTATAAACCATAAAACAGCTCTATACCTTTTGAGTTAACAGAATTTAGGTATATCTGCTTTTTTAAAAATAATAATAATAAACTAGGTGACCCGTGCGGAATTCCGCAAAAAAAAAAAAGAAAAAAAAAACTCTAAACTTAAAATTTAATACGACAATTTTTATTGGCTTCATTTGCACAACATCGCCATCTACTGCCGTCGTTCTGACAACTTTTCAAAGAGATCAAAGACACGTTCACTTTTACAACTACTATACAAGTGATACCCTATATTAAAATCAAATACCCAAGGCTACTAATACAATACTAAACTAAATACTAACGTTATCGCAAAACTACCATAGTATTTTGAAACAATAAAAGTTACAATTAAGGTTTACCGAGCTAAGCCTTGGCTTGAAATGTCGCATTTAAAATTGATTTGAACAACAATGGTATCTACTTATATTAAAAACTGAGTATCTTTCTAACTATCTTTCTATCTTTCTTTCTATCTTTCTTTCTATTTTTCTATGTCACGCTTATTTCTCCTGAACGCCAATGAACTGAAAGTCGAACCAGGTACCGATAGATAGGTAATTTTTCAGGCTTCATTAGTTTCAATCTATATGATTATACGATTTTAATTAGCGAAGATATCAATTAATAAGTAGGGTCAGGTGGGGGAAAGTGGGGCTAAAATCGAGCTTTTTTTAGAAACAGTCCCAAAATCTCATAATTAAATTCATTTCAAGGAAACTTTTGACGCATTTTATATACATTGGGTTTATATAGATTAAATATGAAGAAGAAGCATTTTATTTTATTTGATTGTTTTCTCTCAGTGATAAATTTAAAGTATCATGTGTTGATAGCCCCACTTTCCCCCATGGTGGGGGAAAGTGGGTCTAGTTCAGAAATTAGTGTATATTTTAATAAAAATGTGAAAATATTGATTTTGACATAAGTATACAATGAAATTAAAATACCTTAATTTCATTTAACGGTACAAATGTACAAAAAAAATGTTTTTATCTGTTATTTAACGAATGAAACAATGTCAACAGTTTTATTCTTTTTGCTGTCATTCACAACACTGAAAAATTCTAGAACATTCTAAAACTCTTTTGTTCGAAAACGCGCCAAATGTCGCCAAGCTTGGCGGCACTTGGTAATTTTTCGCCAAATTTGGCGACAATAATAAGTCGCCAAAAGTGATGCCAACTTGGCGATATCTTGTCAATTTCTCGCCAAGCCCGTAGACTCCCATGTTAAACTGATAGCAAAGCAGGAAAAACCGTAAGACAGTAAAGTTTAGCATGTAAATTAACAGAATAACAGCCAATTTTAGCAAGATAATAAAAAATAAGCACATAAAATCACAAAAACAGCACCAATTTACTAGTTGTGTAGCGTCATTGTAAACCCCCGGGAAAGTTTAGAAATAGACCCACTTTACCCCACCTTAGAAAACACCTCATAATTAATAGTATTATAAACTTTTTTTTTATGTCTTTATATAGGGCTGATCCTTAGATGTTCTATTACAAGTCTATACCAAAATTAATAGCATTTGCCTATGAATAATGATTCTAGAGGAAAGTTCAGAAGCACCTAATTCTTACATATCACATTCGATGAGCATAAAAAAAGCGCATTGTGAGCATTTAATTTGCTTAGAATGTTCTAAAACTAACATAAAAGTATTTGCTATAATCTCACTTTATGTCTTAAAAAAGAATCAAACAAAATAATTTAATCAGAAAAGAGAAAATTGGGGTTTTTCAATATAGCCCCACTTTCCCCCATGGACCCACTTTCCCCCACCTGACCCTAGTCAAGTTTAAAGCGATTAAGCCTAATAAATGATTAAACTTCCAAGACATTTTTTCTTACCGTTGCCATTTTGAATTAAAACGTTAATTAAATTATTGAACTATTTAAAATTCCAAGATATTTATTTCTTTCCGTTGCGATTTTAAGGCAGGAATTCAAGTGAAACACGGACGATCGCAACTCACCAATGCAATCGCAAATTCCAAAATTTAAATTCAAGTGAAACGAATTCACTTGAATTCGACTTACAGTAGCGGTTGCAATATGCGATCGCCTCGAAGCGACTACAATGGTGTTTCACTTGAATTCGGCCCTAAATTAAAACGTTAATTAAATTGAACTTTTTAAAATGAAAGAGTGTTATTTTTTTTCCATTGTCATTTTAAATACGTGTTATAACAAAGATCTAACAATTGTTTTTATTCTAATTATTAATGACATATTTTTTCTCAGGTACCATTTTGAAAATGTGTTTTTAAATAAAATTGCAATTGCTGTTTTTAGAAGGGACTTTTTCTGGCTGCGATCCATAAGTAGTCAAATTTAAAACGAATGTTTAATTAATAAGTAGTCAAATTTAAAGCGATTAAGCCTAATTAATGATTAAACTTCCAAGACATTTTTTCTTACCGTTGCCATTTTGAATTAAAACGTTAATTAAATTATTGAACTATTTAAAATTCCAAGATATTTATTTCTTTCCGTTGCGATTTTGAATTAAAACGTTAATTAAGTTGAACTTTTTAAAATGAAAGAGTGTTATTTTTTTCATTGTCATTTTGAATACGTGTTATAACAAAGTTCTAACAATTGTTTTTATTCTAATTATTAATGACATATTTTTTCTCAGGTACCATTTTGAAAATGTGTTTTTAAATAAAATTGCAATTGCTGTTTTTAGAAGGGACTTTTTCTGGCTTCGATCCAAATATTAAAAGAACTTTTTCGTTTAGAATTTTGCAATTAATTTTACCGGAAGAAAGCGGTTTGGAAATAATTGTTTTTGGAAAGGAATTTTATTTGTAATTTAGGGAGAGTGCTAAGTATGCGCTACTTGACATCGTCTTTATTTTTGAGGAAGCATGTGCAAATAATTCGATTGATTCTTTGATGCAGGAAAGCTTTTTAGCGAGCCGCTTTAGCGGGGAGTAGTTTATTAAACTTTTCCTTGGTACTTTAAAGGCGAGCCGCCTTGGCGGCGAGTAGTGAATTGAAACTTTCCTCGCTACTGTAAAGGCGAGCCGCCTTGACGGCGAGTAAACTGTTTAAACTTTCCTCATTTCTTTAAAGGCGAGCCGCCTTGGTGGCGAGTAGTTTTCTCAAACTGCCTTCACTACATTACAGCCCGTGCAACGCCGGGCTACGCAGCTAGTAATGATTTTAACAGTTGAGCAAAAAATTTAACTTTTTCAAACTTCAATCGCTTATAAGTCGCTTAAACGTGGATTTTCGAGATTCTCGTTACGCGGCGCTAGCGGAGAAACGTTCTAAAGAACGCATTTTTTTAAATCTTTCGAATGAAATCAAAATGGAGACGATACGACAATTATTTCGCTAGATAGAGTCAATTTTGTGCCCAAAAATTGAAGTTCGAATAAAAAACGAACCGACACTTTTTAAAGGGTGGGTCTAATTTTCGTCAATAGCCCGCGGGATAAGCTTCAAAATCATAAATTTTCTTGCAATTCGATAAAGAAATGAGCGAGTTTCGACCGGGTATAGGATTCGGCTTAGAGAAATAATATATGGAGATAAAAAAATTAAAAAATCATCGTAAAAGAAACTACATTTTTGACTCAATATAAAAATTTTCGCTCAAGAATTCAACACCGTTTCATTCTTAATTTATTTAAAGCAAAAAGATGTAATATAAATTTTCCCGTTTGCATGGAATCCATAAGCAAATTAAACATGCCCATTTAAAGAGTCATTTGTTTCAATTTGCATGTAAAAATTACATAGCTAATTAAGTGATTTTTGCAGTGAAAACTTACTGGAACATTTAAAAATATGTAGTACCAAAAGAAAGAGCAACCTTTTTTGCGTCTGATAGACTTATTTTTGGAGCTTTCATGTTATACACAACTCGAATTATGGCGTTTTTAGCAAATGCGACTAAGCCTTTATTCACGCAATTGGAAACCGATTTTATTGTTGGCCGACAAAAAAGAAAAATCAATGATTTAAAATATTTATCTGTTGCCAGTTTCAATCTGTTAACAAATGAAATACTTATAATCGATTTTAGTACAAGGATTTTAAAATGATTTTCAATGTTCTGTCTCTATTCTGCTTTTGCGACTAGCAAATTTGACTCAAGTCTGCTACTTTAAAATGGTGTATCAAGTTTCGATATTTTGCGTCGTCTCCATGGAAACCGTAAGAAAGAAATCAGCTTCACTCTTTTTTTTTTATGCACTGCTGTTGAGGCGTTTCATTTATTTTTATGTTTATCGAATTAAGTTCATTATATCCTCATATCTCAGTTATTTCTCAATGTTTTCTAGCAAATCCAGGCATACATAAATAAAGCACAAATTTCTAAGAAAAAGTTGTGTTTTGTTCACGTTGATTTTTGAGTTGAATAATAGTTTACGCACAAAGCAGTTTTAATAGTCGTGCATTTAACCATTGTTGCATGGGGGGAAAAGTCCACAGAGCCGTAAAAATGACAACCATAAGGAGAAAAGTGCGGTGAGTGGGAAATTAATTTGGCGTTGACACGCCAGCTCTCGTTACATCTCGTTTAACAGTATAGAAAAGGATTACTTTTCTTGTTCGATTAGAAATAAGTTCTGATTGTTTCAATCATCAAAACTGTGGGCACATTATAACTGATTAGCAAGAATTATTTACCATCAATGCTTATAATCTTCAACCATCGGTCACAAAAAATTATATCACTAATAAATCAAATAGAGGACAAAAAGCTTCCATTGGATCCATCCTTCAATAGACATCAGTCCCGAACGATCGATGGGAATTCTCGAGCAGTCGAGAGGGGGTGAGCCGAGCACAAGCTCGTAAATATTCCGTAATGATTTTCCGAGTTCGAAAACGATCCTTTTCCCGGAGCGCGCCATATTGGCACTCTGTCAAATCCAAGAAATATCATCCCTTAAGAAATATGATCCGGGAGAGGCAGGGAAGAAATATAAATATTGAACCATAAAAGCACGCCCGGATCATCTGGAAATGTAGTTTGTTTCGAAGAGCAAATACGTGATGCTCTCTCGCCTCCCAGTTAATTTTTTTTTTTTTTTTTTTTTTGAGAAACATTTCATCGTGGAGCTAGTGGGTAAGAAATATTTCAGAACCGATGTCTAAAATTTGATAAGGTTGAAAGGGGTTTTTTGAAAAGCGAATAGCTGTTATGGGTTTGTAAGTGATTCAGCATAGTAGTCGATTGAATTTTCCTAGAACCCGTGATGAAAATATTACAATGACTGTTTTTAGTTGCAAATTTATTTTGATGGTCCTACGTGCTTTGGTGTCAAAATTCTGTAGTTCTGGACCACTCTAACGTAAGTCTAAAAATGGCAATTTCCAGATTATTACTCCTTAGTAATGGAATTTTATTCTGAATTCAGCAAAAACCACGAGTATGTTTTTGAAAAACTCTATCTATAACTGATGTAGCAAGTGGATAAATTTAATATGTGACATTTTTTTTAATTTTCAGAAAAAGCTTTTTAAAAAAATGTTGTGTTTTCTGTTTTAAAGGATTTTTCTCAACGGGTAAAACTGAGTCATATTCTTAGTTACCAACCATTTCTGTGACTAAGGAGACATGATACTGATGGACTTATCACCTTCATCCATGGTAAAAAGTAAGTTTCAAAAATTGTCACGTATCACCTTTATCCACTTACCCCTTCAATTATTTACCAGTGTTATAAGAACGCGAGTCTCAACCAGTGGGTCGGAAGTAGCGCGCTACAAGTAGCGAAGCTACTGTAGTAGCTACATTTTTTAGTAGTTTGTAGTGTAGCGCACTACTTTTTAAAAATAGCAGAGTAGTGAGTAGCGGTAGCGCGATGCAAAAAAATAGTAGTTTGTAGCGATTTCTGGAAACTACTTTTAAATTAAAAAAATAAATAAATAAATGAAAAAAAATTAAAAAAAAAAAGAGAACGAAGGAAAAAAACAAGGTTTTTTTTGTGGCGAATATTCGTAAAAATTGCAAAAAAAAGTCTAAAAAGGACAAATTTTAGCAAAAAAAGGAATAAAAAGGAAAAGTAACAAATAAATTCAAAGACAATTCCTATTTCTATTCCATATTCGAATGAGGTAATTTTTTAATCTAAACCACTTTTCGAATTTTTTCGGCCGATTCTCAAACGGTGTATTTTTGTTATTTATTTATTTTTTAAAAAGTATCGAAGTAGCAACTACATTTCAAAAGTAGTGTAGCTCGCTACATTTCAAAAAAAAGTAGTTGTAGCTGTAGTTAACTACATTTATGAAAAAGTAGTTGTAGTTGTAGTTCGCTACGAAAAATATGTAGTTTTTCCAACCACTGGTCTCAACCTTTGTATGCACCAAATGTTTTTACGTTCTCTTGAAGAGTAGTAAAAATCTGAGTTGGTAGAGACTGGCTTCGAGATACAGAATTGTGCTTGACGTTTTTTTTCTTTCTTTAATTTCTTTCTCCCCGCTCCCTCTCTCTCTCTCTCTTTTTCTTCTTTTTAAAATCGTGTCATTTTTATTTCATTGTTGATGAACTTGTCTCTCTTCATCAATTATATTACCTTTTAAAATCTGTTAACGATTTTTTTACAACTTCATACTCATGTCAAAAAAATAATAGAAAATGATAAAATTATTAATAGAGAAAATGAATCTTTGGATTTGCTGTTTAATTTTCAAAATAAAAAAAAAAAAAGTAGAAAAAAATAGAGGAAAAAATCGGAAAAAAAGTCATGTCACAAAAAAAAAAGAAAACATATAACCGGGAGTCGTAAATAATAATTTAACGCAATTTATGTCACGCTGGCTCGTTGCCAATTTGCTGATAGATCCTCGTACGAAACAGGATAGCACATGAGTTGAATTACAATATGAGATAATCGCTCTGGCTGTCTGCACAATCGTCCCTTCTCTTCCATTTTAAAGCTTTTTACTTTCTTCTATATCTAATATATAGAAGAAAGTATTGGTTTCGTGAAAATTTTCGAATGTCGAATTTTGACGGATTTGCACGTTTTGAGGTGCGCTGAGTCCATTTCGACCATTTTTGGAAAATGTCTGTCTGTGTGTCTGTCTGTGTGTCTGTCTGTCTGTGTGTGAGTCTGTATGTGTGTGACCAGTTTTTGTGGCCGCGCTAGAGCAAAAACTACTGCATGAAATCGAACAAAAATTTTTGCACATATGTACCACCATGTGAACTGGTGCACCTGACTTTTTTTAGCGAATTCTTCCAAGGGGGGAGGAGCAATCGCACGTGATCTGCGCGGGGGTGATTGCTATATCTCAGAAAGTAACCGGCGGAATTAAACGAAAATTAGTATATAGGTAGACCCTACTGAGTACAGGTGCTGATTCAATTTGTTTGTCAATATCTCGAAGGGGGGTGGAGCAATCGCACGTGTTCTGCGTTTTTTTTTTCTTCAGCCGCTTTTAGCTTTTCCTAGATTGCTACATTATTTTGGTTTGTTTACTTTTGAATTATTTTTATTTTCAGTTTTAAGTTGCGACACGTACGTAAACTACAAGCTGCCTGTTTTCCTGAGGTGGTTGCAATGTTTCAGAATTGGCCTTCGAAAAACAGAAGCTTTTCATTGAAAGCCAAACCGCATTCCAAGCATTCTGTGTAATGTTCTGTGCACAGTTCAAAAGCATAATACAGGGACGAGGAATAAGAAAGGTAGCTGAGTGTATAGCGCCGTCTTCACCCCTTCATCTGCGAATATTCTTGAATTTCGTGTTGGTATATTTCTTGAAAGTCGGTTCACTATGCAGCAACAGCCCAGGTAGCACAAATAACCTTTAAACGTTTTTAAGCGGTTGTTACAACGTTAATAACCATTTTACAACCTTTAAAAAACGAAGTGTGCTACTTGGGAACGCTCCCAAGCAGCACAAAGGCGTTCAAAACACGTTCTGCAACACGTACAGAGCGCACCAGCCGGCACGTTCAAAACACGTTCTCGCAGCACGTGTTGTCAACGTCTATGTGTCTCATCGATCGATGGTAATATGACACGTCGAAATCTGGTGTTGACCACCGTTTTTTGTCCCAGTTTTGAACGTGGAATGATACGTTATATTTAGGTTCTGGAAATACGTTTGTTTTCAGTGCTCCCCAGCTAAAAAAGTATACTACGTATACCCCACTATCCGGAATGGTGACGTGTTTTAACCGTGACGTCATTTTTGATCCGCCATTTTTGATCCATGATCGTCGCCGTCTTAGTTTTAATTATTTAATTACTTAATTAATTAATTTAATTTAATTATTGATTGTTTATTACTTTGAATTTAATATATTCATTCCGCGGGATTTGAACGTGGGTCCCTTGCGACTCCAGCAGGACACGCTAACCACTATACGCTACTTGATCTTATCGAAGGAGAAAAATAATACTTTCAAAGGAAATTTTTTGCAGGAGGCGCCATCTATGAAAGACTAAGGGCGTAAATCATATAATTTTATTAGTATGAATATAATGTTTTTTTACTGAAATTCATGCAAATCTGATTAGGATGTTGGGAAAAAGAGTTGTTTAGGATAAAATTTAAAGTTTCTGCAGATATGATTCCTCCCCCCTTTCTAAAAAGCAGCAATTCACGACCTCAATTCTGAGAAATTAAGCACCTCCTTAACCTGTTAACCGGGGAATTAGCTATTGCTCAACTCGTTTCACAATGGGAACTTTTTTTCGCAGCGATAAGGGATATCACACCTCAAATAATAAAAGAATATTGTTTTTAACTTATGATTTTTATTTATTTTGATAAAATATTTTATATTTTTAGCCATATTTTGTAGAAAATAAAAAGTACTTAAGTCATAAATTTATTACTAATAAAAATATAGAAAACACTAAAATTCACAATAAGAATATTCAAATCAGAAAGTTATTACTAACATGTAAGATACTGAAATGCAGACTAAAATGAATCCAAATTGTGGCAGCTCGAAGCATAGATCATGCAGCGCCCGTTTTCCCGTTAATAGCGCTCAAGTTACAGATTACAAGAACATGAAAATTCATGACGCATCGACAATATGATGGCATATATATAACCACTCTAAGATTTAATAAATAAGAACAACGTAGAACTTGATGCGTTCAATATATTACGATTAATTTAAATGACGAAAAATTTCGTCATGGCCATTGCTGTAGGCTTTTATGTATGACGAAATATTTCGTCATACCCAGTTAACAGGTTAAGCACTGAAATGACACCGTGATAATATTACTGTTTTTACACGTCAAATATCACGTTCTTTAAAGCACTGAAATGACACCGTGATAATATTACTGTTTTTACACGTCAAATATCACGTTCCTTAAGCACTGAAATGACACCGTGATAATATTACTGTTTTTGCACGTCAAATATCACGTTCCTTAAGCACTGAAATGACACCGTGATAATATTACTGTTTTTACACGTCAAATATCACGTTCCTTAAGCACTGAAATGACACCGTGATAATATTACTGTTTTTGCACGTCAAATATCACGTTCCTTAAGCACTGAAATGAAACCGTGATAATATTACTGTTTTTGCACGTCGAATATAACGTTCAAGGGACACTTAGCACCGTTATTTGACCAATAACACCATTTTTGCACCAAATTTGAACGTTCTGGTGCTGCTGGGGCTAGTAAACAGTTTTATGCGTCAAGATTTGTGCGTATCCCTGTTGGACATTTAAGTGCAGTAAACTCTCGATTATCCGCGAGGGTCTCGGAAAAGAAAAACACAATTAACGGATTTTTTTTTTCGAAAAAGCATGAATTTACATTTTGTTTTTTCTTAACATTTCGTACCCAAGAGTGCGAAGTACTTCATCTGATAAATTATTTTACCTGGGCGTTATCGTAAAGTAAATAAAATCTATAAGGTATCTTCTTTATAGATTTTATATGGTTGAGAATCTCAAATACAAATAATTTTTTATGCTGTACCTGTCGTCACTGCTTGTACATATCACGTTTTCAGTGTAATGCAATTATTTTTAAACAGAATACATTTTTTATCTTTTTTACCCCTTATTTTATTTTTTTTCCCGATTATCCTCGATTTTCATTATCCGCGATACCCGTGCCACCCAATTCCGCGAATAACCGGGAGTGTACTCTGTACGACTTATAAATAATACTAAAGTATTTTTAATTTTATCTTCTATTCTCTTTTCTTCCGTCATTTTACGGTGCAATGAACTTCCAAAATAATTCCGAAAAATTCTGGAATGTGCTACTTTTCTAATTCAATCTAAAACACAACTTACAGCTGCTATTTGCTTTTGAGGACTAAAGGATTAAAAAAAAAAAAAGAAAACAATTTTTTAGCTGCACACAGCTTCAAGCATTCAAAATAATCATACACGAAAAGGAAAAAAAAAGTCACTAAAATCTAATTTCGTGCACTTATCGACAAAACACGATCTCGCACGGGGGCTCCCTTGATAAATGTTGGACCATAAGACCTTCCTGTTTTTAATCAATTTATTTATTTATTTTTATATTCTTTTACTGCCGAATCCTGGTAAGAAAATATTTTGAATGACTTGACGTTATGTGTTATCATAATGGAGTTCTTAAGGAAATCGCTTAGCACTTTTAAAAGTGCACAAGGTCTCAAATGCACCCCCCCCCCCAAAAAAAATATATTTATTTGTTTATTTTACTTAATTGTTTTTTAGCCTACTTTCCCGTTAAAAATAAAAGAGACGAAAAAAGCATTAAAATTGGCTTAATGCATCTAAAAAATGTCGCCAAGTCCAAAAAATATCGCCAAGTCCAAAAAATATCGCCAAGTTCAAAAAATATCGCCAAGTAAAAAAAAGTCAAAAAGAAACAAAAAAATGAAATAAATATCGAAAAATTAAAAATTTGAAAGTAGGGTATTGAGATGGGGAATTTGTGTGTCGGTCTGTCGGTCGGTCTGTCGGTCGGTCGGTCTGTCGGTCTGTCTGTCCCCCCCTAATAACTTTTGAATGAACATTCCGATTTGGACGAACTTTTTTTTGTTGGAAAGATCTCGGCGAGTACAGCTCATTCCCATATTTGATTTTTTGATTTGAACAATTTTTGGTACAACTTTGAGCCGTTCAAACAACCGGTCCCGCGATACTAACTTTTGAATGAACAGTCCGATTTGAACAAACTTTTTTTTGTTCGAAAGATCTTTTCAAGGATACTTCATTCCCGTATCTACATTTTCGATTTGAACAATTTTTCGTTCAACATTGAACCGTTCAAACAAGCTCTCACCCCTAATAACTTTTGAGTGAACAGTCCAACTTAAACGAGCCCAAAAAATATCGCCAAGCCTAAAAAATATCGCCAAGTCCAAAAAATATCGCCAAGTCCAAAAAATATCGCCAAGTCCAAAAAATATCGCCAAATCCAAAAAATATCGCCAAGTCCAAAAATATCGCCAAGTCCAAAAAATATCGCCAAGTCCAAAAAATATCGCCAAGTCCAAAAAATATCGCCAAGTCCAAAAAATATCGCCAAGCCTAAAAAATATCGCCAAGTCCAAAAAATATCGCCAAGTCCAAAAAATATCGCCAAGCCCAAAAAATATCGCCAAGTCCAAAAAATATCGCCAAGTCCAAAAAATATCGCCAAGTCCAAAAATATCGCCAAGCCCAAAAAATATCGCCAAGTTCAAAAAATATCGCCAAGTCCAAAAAATATCGCCAAGTCCAAAAAATATCGCCAAGCCTAAAAAATACCGCCAAGTCCAAAAAATATCGCCAAGCCCAAAAAATATCGCCAAGTCCAAAAAATATCGCCAAGCCCAAAAAATATCGCCAAGTCCAAAAAATATCGCCAAGCCCAAAAAATATCGCCAAGTCCAAAAAATATCGCCAAGCCCAAAAAATATCGCCAAGCCCAAAAAATATCGCCAAGTCCAAAAAATATCGCCAAGTCCAAAAAATATCGCCAAGTCCAAAAAATATCGCCAAGTCCAAAAATATCGCCAAGCCCAAAAAACATCGCCAAGTCCAAAAAATATCGCCAAGTCCAAAAAATATCGCCAAGTCCAAAAAATATCGCCAAGCCTAAAAAATACCGCCAAGTCCAAAAAATATCGCCAAGCCCAAAAAATATCGCCAAGTCCAAAAAATATCGCCAAGCCCAAAAAATATCGCCAAGTCCAAAAAATATCGCCAAGCCCAAAAAATATCGCCAAGTTAAAAAAATAAAAAGGTAAAATGAATATCGAAAAATTAAAAATTTGAAAGTAGGGTATTGAGATGGGGAATTTGTGTGTCGGTCTGTCGGTCGGTCTGTCTGTCCCCCCTAATAACTTTTGAATGAATATTCCGATTTGGACAAACTTTTTTTTGTTGGAAAGATCTCGGCGAGTACAGCTCATTCCCATATTTGATTTTTCGATTTGAACAATTTTTAGTTCAACTTTGAGCCGTTCAAACAACCTGTCCCGCGATGCTAACTTTTGAGTGAACAGTCCGATTGGAACAAACTTTTTTTTGTTCGAAAGATCTTTTCAAGGATACTTCATTCCTGTATCTACATTTTCGATTTGAACAATTTTTTGTTCAACATTGAACCGTTCAAGCAACCTTTCCCCCCTAATAACTTTTGAATGAACATTCCGATTTGAACAAATTTTTTTTGTTGGATAGATCTCAGCGATTACAACTCATTCCCATATTTGATTTTTCGAGTTGAACAATTTTAGTTCAACATTGAACCGTTCAAGCAACCTTTCCCCCCTAATAACTTTTGAATGAACATTCCGATTTGAACAAACTTTTTTTTGTTGGAAAGATTTCGGCGAGTACAACTCATTCCCATATTTGATTTTTCGATTTGAACAATTTTTGGTTCAACTTTGAACCGTTCAAACAACCTGTCCCGCGATGCTAACTTTTGAGTGAACAGTCCGATTTCAACAAACTTTTTTTTGTTCGAAAGATCTTATCAAGGATACTTCATTCCCGTATTTACATTTCCGAATTGAACAATTTTTCGTTCAACATTGAACCGCTCAAGCAAGCTGTCACCCCTAATAATTTTTGAGTGAACAGTCCGATTTAAATAAACTTTTTTTTTTGTTCGAAGGATCTCAGCAAGGATACTTCATTACAGTATTTAAATTTTCAATTTGAACATTTTTCGTTCAACATTGAACCGTTCAAGCAACCTTTCCCCACCTAATAACTTCTGAGTGAACCATCCGAATGGAATAAACTTTTTTTTGTTTGAAAGATCTCGGAGAGGTTCATTCCCTTATTTCGCTTTTTGGTTTGAACCATTTTTCGTTCAATATTGAACCGTTCAGAAAAAATTTAACATTAGCGCCTACGGGGAATTTAAGTTGAATGTTGATCCTGGAACTTAAAGTCGGATTTCCTTCAAACTAACTTTGTAAAAAAAATGGTTTTGATAAATAATGTTTGTAAAGTACTTTTCTGAATAATCTTCTGTGAGGACTCTGATTCCGACTCCGACTCCACAAACATGGCGGAACTGCAGGCTCAGAAAAAATGACTGACTGTGCAGACGATTTTTTGTTTATTTATTCATTTGTGTTATTGTATTTATTACTATTATTTTTTTTTTTGGCAGACGATTTTTTTTGTAACAAAAGTGTTTCATTCACGAGGGCATTTTATTCTTTATTTATTGACAGCGACTATTTAACAACTGGCAACGGTTTAAAAGTGAAAATCGAGACATTTTATCGACGGACGAGTTTTTTTTCCTTTCTTTGATAAAATGTGTTTTGATGTACTTTGTACTTTTAATTTTTTTTTTTTTTTTTTTTTTTTGAAAACGATTGAGGAATTTTTCTGCGGAAGAACTGTAACAGTTACATTCTTTAAAAGGTGCGACAAAACTTCATTTATTCATTTATTTACTTTTTATGTCTCTATTTCATCTGATGAGAGGGGTATATTTTGCTTTTAGAAATCAGCTTTAAGTGCTAAAAAGGTATGTTTGACATAATGTTTAGTCTCAGATGATCAGGAGAATAATGATCAGATGCTAGAATGCCGATGTCGATGTACGGGAAAGTAGGCTCGTTTAGTTCTTGACAGAACTTCTTGTTCCAACTGTAGCACTGCGACGCACAAGCTAAAAATCTGTTAGAAGCCCTGAACGCAGCATAGATGCATTTAATGATTATAGTCCGGGAGCTAACTGTCAAAAATCAATGGAATACTGCAAATCGTGATAAGAAGATGCCACTTGGTAGGAATGTTGCTAATGGCTATACAATGAAATTAAGACCCAGAGGCACTTTCAAAAACCGTTTTAATCCAAGATGGCGGCGTTTTTCAAAATGGCGGCCTATGCTACTGCTTTTGCAATTTAACTCACACAAAAGAGGTTTTTATATCAAATTATATGTTTTTCAGGCCAAGGATTTCATTTAGTATGTTGAAAAAAAGCTAAATGTTCATTTTGATGTTTATTTTTTTACTTATTTTTAAGAATTATATTGTTTACGAGAAGACTACATGTAGTATCCAACATCTTTTAGAAAGGTAGCCAAATTGCGACAGAAGAAAATAAACTGGGAAACCTGGCGTGGTGGTAACCTAACCATGCTCAAATTAGTCTCCTAAGAACTCTACACACATCTCCCAGCGGTGCTGCTATTGTTAGAAGCATTCCGAGAAGGCCCGTTTAGTCTGTGGAGTTAGCGACAAAAACAGCCGAAATATTTCACTTCCGGAAACCAGTGTGAAATTTGGTACAGAGCTTATGTACATATATAAGAACAAAAAACCGCCGGGAGACACTTGATCAGGGGTCATGAACTCCCGTGATGACTTCATCAAGATGGCCGCTTTTACAGGTAAATACGTTCGTTTAATTACTTAAAACTCCATCATAGATTGAAATATTGCAAAACTCAAATGTATCATTTGAAAGCTCTTTGAAAGAGCTATTTGGAAAGATTTAATTTTTCTTTCTGAAGTCAAGGTCTCACCTTTAATGACGTCATCAAAATGGCCGCTTTTACAGGTAAATACGTTTGTTTAACTCCCCCTAAAACTCCATCATAGATTTAAATATTTTTAAACTCAACTATATCATCTGAAAGCTCTTTAAAAGATCTATTTGGAAAGGTTTAATGTTTCTTTCTGAGGTCAAGGGCCCACCTGTGATGACGTCATCAAATGGCAGCTCGTACATATAAATACGTTCGTTTAACTGCTTAAAACTCCATCATAGATTGAAATATTGCAAAATTCAACTATATCATCTGAAAGCTCTTTAAAAGAACTATTTAGAAAGATGTAATTTTTCTTTGTAAGATCAAGGGCGCACCTGTGATGATGTCATCAAAATGGCCGCTTTTACAGGTAAATACGTTTGTTTAACTCCCCCTAAAACTACATCATATATTTAAATATTTCAAAACTCAACTATATAATCTGAAAGCGCTTTAAAAGAGCTATTTAGAAAGATTTAATTTTTCTTTCTTTAGTCAAAGGCCCACCTGTGATGACGTCATCAAAATGGCCGCTTTTGCAGGTAAATACGTTTGTTTAACTCCCCCTAAAACTCCACCATAGATTCAAATATTGCAAAACTCAAATATATCATCTGAAAGCTCTTTAAAAGAGCTATTTAGAAAGATTTAATTTTTCTTTCTTTAGTCAAAGGCCCACCTGTGATGACGTCTTTTACAGGTAAATACGTTTGTTATACATTTTCAATTTAAAATTGTTATAACTTTTCAACTATTTGTCTTAGAAAATAAAACCAAGCAATAAAAAAAACTCTTTTAAAGCGCTTTCGGATGATATATTTCAGTTTTGCAATATTTAAATCTATGATGGAGTTTTAAACAGTTACATGAGCGCATTTACCTGTAAAAGCGGCCATTTTGATGACGTCACCACAGGTGGGCCCTTGACCTCAAAAAGAAAAATTAAATCTTTCTAAATAGATCTTTTAAAGCGCTTTCAGATGATATGCTTGAATTTTGAAATATTTAAATCTATGATGAGTTTTAGGGGGAGTTAAACAAACGTATTTACCTGTAATAGCGGCCATTTTGATGACGTCATTACAGGTGGGACCTTGGCCTCAGAAAGAAAAATTAAATCTTTCCAAATAGCTCTTTCAAAGAGCTTTCAAATGATACAGTTGAGTTTTTGCAATATTTTAATCTATGATGGAGTTTTAAGCAATTAAACGAACGTATTTACCTGTAAAAGCGGCCATCTTGATGACGTCATCACGGGAGTTCATGACCCCTGATCAAGTGTCTCCTGGCGGTGTTTTGTTCTTATATATGTACATAAGCTCTGTACCAAATTTCACACTGGTATCCGGAAGTGAAATATTTTGGCTGTTTTTGTCGCTAACTCCACAGACTAAACGGGCCTTCTCGGAATGCTTCTAACAATAGCAGCACCGCTGGGAGATGTGTGTAGAGTTCTTAGGAGACTAATTTGAGCATGGTTAGGTTACCACCACGCCAGGTTTCCCAGTTTATTTTCTTCTGTCGCAATTTGGCTACCTTTCTAAAAGATGTTGGATACTACATGTAGTCTTCTCGTAAACAATATAATTCTTAAAAATAAGTAAAAAAATAAACATCAAAATGAACATTTAGCTTTTTTTCAACATACTAAATGAAATCCTTGGCCTGAAAAACATATAATTTGATATAAAAACCTCTTTTGTGTGAGTTAAATTGCAAAAGCAGTAGCATAGGCCGCCATTTTGAAAAACGCCGCCATCTTGGATTAAAACGGTTTTTGAAAGTGCCTCTGGGTCTTAATTTCAATGCATAGCCCTAAACAACATTCCCACCAAGTGGCATCTTCTTATCACGATTTGCAGTATTCCAACAGTTAGCTCCCGGGCTGGTAGCTAACCCAGAAAGTTTCTGTTTTTTCTCTCTTCTTCTTAACTTACTTACAACGTATGAATTGTGTTAAAGAAAAAAAAAAGAAGTAGGAAAGGTTAAAAAAGCAAGAAAAGAAAAAAAAATAAAGAAAAGGAAAAAAACAATTTTGAAAAGGGGAGTGAAGATGCAGTTTTCTCTCGACTATGCACCTGTCCCCCTCCTAATTATACGTGCGTGTAGTCTTTTTCAGGGTTGTCTTACCCCTGTTATACTTTGTCGACACGGTTATAACATCGGCCGACTTTTATCATCACATGTTTTAACATGTTAAAACGTAATTGACGAAAAAATGATGTTTTATTTGCGAACAATAACGTTTAGTTTTATGTATGATAAACATTTTTTAGTTATTTTCGGATTAATTCATCCGTCAGTAATCTTCAAATCGTAGGGAATCAGTAAGAGCATAAGCTACTCTGAAATTATAAATAAAATATGTGTCAACAGAAACCACATAGTTTCTCTCTCTCTCTCTCTTTCTCTTTTCTTTCTTTTGAGATATGTGCTCTCGAGTAGCAGACGAAAAAATGAAGGCTGATTTAGATAAAAGAGGAAAATGCTTAGAAAGACTCGGCCCCGCTTAAACGAATACTGTCGGTTCCAAGAAATATTATTCGATTAAGCGGGGTATTATATCAAGCTGGGATCTTTAACATTACGTCTATGGTATGGGTTCCGGGATGTTTTATTCGTATAAGCGGAGTATTCGTTTATCCGTTACCCTATTAGGCAGGGACGACAGTATCTGTATTTTCGCTTTCTGTGATACGAGGTACACGGAAAGTATCTTATATCGTCCATATTTTATGGATATGATATTATCATAAAACGTTTGTTCAGTTTATGAAAATCATCTTTTATTTTGGACCCCTTAACCTGAAGGTATGGCCCACAGCGCTGGAGATAAAAAACACCTTCCCAAAATCTTTTTTTTTTTTTTTTTTTTTGTTATTGTTGCGGTTAAAACTGTCTCTGTCTCTTTTTCTGTTTTTTTCTGTGATTGCACATGTAGAGATGGGAGAACTTATTATTGCTGGACGTCAAAACTAAATTTGGCAGTAACAAAGAAGGCCGTAAATGTTGTCATAGTATAGTTTAATCACTCAATTGCATTATTTGAAAATAAAAGGGGAAAAATAACCGTTTATTTATTAATTAGCCTATGAAGCTGTAATAAACACACACACAATAGCTTTGTATTTATATAAAAGTAATAACTTGTTAAATTTTTACTAAAAAACCCATGCATTACAATAATACTTTAAATAAAATTACAGTGTCGAATTTATTTTCAAATATATTTTTCTTTTGCCTTCTGAGAAAAGTCATTAAAAAATAGATTTTTACTTCCTTTTACGTAGTAAAGGAAGTATTGTGATCACGAAAAAAATTTCACTCAAATTTCGGTCTAAATTTTAACTTTGCTCACCCCTGAATGAATGTCGCGTAGTTTTTTCGACCTGTCAGCACGTGCATATGTATCTAACAACATACAAACAGCCGAAAAATCAATTTCGACCTCCCCCGAGGAAATTAAGACGAGTTTTTTCGTGACGTCTGTATGTACGTATGTGCGGATGTATGTGCGGATGTATGTGCGGGTGTATGTGCGGATGTATGTGCGTATGTGGCTCGCATAACTCAAAAATTATATGCCGTAGAAACTTCTAGCTTGGTATGTAGGCTCTGGGGGGGGGGGGTCTAGTTGTGCACCTCCCCTTGTGATTGCATTCAAATGTTCCCAAGGGGGTCTTTTACCCCTTTTTTGGGGTAAATCAATGTTAATTTCAATACAGACTCAAGTGATATGAATTGGCGCCACCACTTGGCGACATGTCGTCAAGCTTTTGGTCGCCAAGTGTTTGACTTGGCGACAAATTTGGCGAAAAAATTATTTTTTGAATTTGGGTTCAACTTGGCGCTATTGGCGATATTTTGCGAAAAATTCACTAAATGATATTAAAATCAGCAATATTTAGAAAAATAACCATTTAAAATATTTTTTGCATTGTTTCGTGGCAGATTAGGGGAATTAATATTTGAATTGTTACCTTGCTCACTCCAAGCACTTTTTTTAACACTTAAGGCAACTACTAAGAAATTTACACGTAAAAGGAAGTAGTGTGGGGTCCATACCAGATTTTTTTTTAAAGCATGATTTAACAATAATGCATAAAACGATTTTAAAATCCGAAGAAAAATTTAGAGGGTGGGGTGGGATATACTAACTTTATTAATGCTTTAAAGTAATCAAATATTACTTTACTTCGTATTCGAACTTTAAGCCGACAACTACCAATTGTTCGACATGAACATGTATCTTATTTTTAACATAATTCCAGTATTTTTAAGTGGAAAAAAAATAATAATTGATTTTCAAATTGTCGCAATCCATATGGTTAAACATTAATCAATACAAGTTCCAGCTTTTATAAAAAGTCACAAGAAACTCGCGCTCCTCACCTCATCACTAGTAGCAGCTCCAAAGTGGGGGACGTCATTCCCTCCATTACCTCTCCCTCTTTCCTGTGCCTCCACACTTCTAATAAACCCCTAATGGAAAATCCTCTCATCCCATCCCTGCCGTAGCTAATGATGCTCTTTCTTCATCATCCCATCAATTTTCATCTTTCTATCCTAGTTTTCTTTCCCTCAGTTTTCCCGAGCCAGTAGGTAGAATGTGCTGTTTCCTCTTCCCATTATTCCTACTTATGAAACTATTTTACACGCTGGTTTGTGATTATGACTACAAGGGTGCCCACGGTGAGGGGTGGAGGGGGGAGATTATGGAGCAAGATGCGCCACCAGAATGTTTGGGGCTTTTTTTAAACTTGTTTATTTATTTATTTAAATTAATCATTAACTTATTTTAAAATTTAAATTATTTTTTTAGTTATTTATTATTGTTAATATTTTGTGAGTGCGTGTTTGTGTGTGTTTGGAATGCCTGGAAGGGAAAAAAAAGCAGCATTGCAGTTTAATCCTTCATTGTCTGTTAATTATACTAAAATAATTAAATAAAAAAAATTTTTTTAAGTAAATAAAGAGGGCTGAAAATAAAAATTAAAAAAGCACAAGAGGGTTGTGAAAACTTTTTTTGGGGGGGTGGGGGGGACTTGCGCCATTGAGCTTGGGGGGATGGGCACCCCTGTATGACTGAATAACAAACGATTGTTTCCCGGCTGTTTTCACAAGCTCGGTACAAATCTATGATGGAAATTGTTACAATGGGGTGTTTACTTCCATCGAAACTACTACTTTTAGTCACTGATATTTGTAAGTTAAGTAAAAAAGAAAGAAAAGAAAAAAATGTGGGGCAGAAAATACTTTCTTTTTTAACGACTGTCTATTTTTAATTTTTTTTTTTTCAAATTTCCGATTTCTAACAGAACAGAGCGAGGTCTCGTATGACGTCAAAAATGAAGAAAATTAAATTTGGTGCAAAGACAGAACGACGCATCACCCATTTTGGATCTCTGGTAATTATAGCTCTGCAACAATGAAGAATCCGATCGTAAGTTGCCGGCTCGTCTATCGGCTCGCTGCTCTATCTCCATATATTATTTCTCTAAGCCGAATCCTATACCCGGTCGAAACTCGCTCATTTCTTTATCGAATTGCAAGAAAATTTATGATTTTGAAGCTTATCCCGCGGGCTATTGACGAAAATTAGACCCACCCTCTAAAAAGTGTCGGTTCGTTTTTTATTCGAACTTCAATTTTTGGGCACAAAATTGACTCTATCTAGCGAAATAATTGTCGTATCGTCTCCATTTTGATTTCAGTCGAAAGATTTAAAAAAATGCGTTCTTTAGAACGTTTCTCCGCTAGCGCCGCGTAACGAGAATCTCGAAAATCCACGTTTAAGCGACTTATAAGCGATTGAAGTTTGAAAAAGTTAAATTTTTTGCTCAACTGTCAAAATTGTTACATTGTTGTTCAAATCAATTTTAAATGCGACATTTCAAGCCAAGGCTTAGCTCGGTAAACCTTAATTGTAACTTTTATTGTTTCAAAATACTATGGTAGTTTTGCGATAACGTTAGTATTTAGTTTAGTAGTAGCCTTGGGTATTTGATTTTAATATAGGGTATCACTTTTGTAGTAGTTGTAAAAGTGAACGTGTCTTTGATCTCTTTGAAAAGTTGTCAGAACGACGGCAGTAGATGGCGATGTTGTGCAAATGAAGCCAATAAAAATTGTCGTATTAAATTTTAAGTTTAGACTTTTTTTTTTTTTTTTTTTTGCGGAATTCCGCACGGGTCATCGAGTTCTATTGTATTAAGCATAGATACAAATATTGCCATTTTTGGTGCTCGGTGAAATAATTATTTGAAACGGCATTAGTAAAAAAAATCTGTTCTAGTAAAAGAAAAAACTAATTTTCAGTGGTTATCAAACTCTCGCAAAACGAAGAATTTTTTATTTTATGAAATTTTCAGGGGGTAGACGATGTATACTCTTGGAAACTCCCAATGGGAATGCATATCCCAGTCATGGACGTGGACGTTGGAATTTCTCTGAAACTCATCAATGTTTGGAATCCCGTTCGGGGGGGGGGGGCTCGAGTGACCTTTGTGCATCACTAAACTCGCCGCTCAACCCTATAAAAGAAAAAAAAAGGGTTAAACGCTGCCCCATCGCGACCAATAAATAACATCTGCGCTTATCAAACAGAAGCAGCTGTCCAAGGAGAAGAGATCGCTCCTTTAAAAGCGCGTGGATAAATATTTATCAAAAGATGAATCAAGAGCGAGCGAAACAGTGGGAAGCCTCCGACGTTGTTTATTTATCGTCTGATGAATATTGATGGGGAGGAAGAAAGGATTCCATTTTATATTCCGCTCCGAAAAGATGTGATACGTTTGGCAAAAATAAGTATGCTTTGTCGCGCTGTATTTTAAGTTTTTTTCTGCCCAGTCAACGACACTTGAAATTAATTGTCATATTTGTTCCGCCAAAATCCAAAATTTTATTTTTCGAGTATTGGAACCCCAATTATTCATTTGCGTATCATGTTCACGATTTGGAAAATAAGCTGATTAATCTGGAATTCATGGATTGCGAAGCTGCAATGCATCTGGTAAACTAAGTCTTTTGCTTCTTGCAAGATATTATTGCAGGCACAAAATTACTTTTAAATAAGTTATTTGTATCATTTTGGACTTTCAAAATTTTTTTGGTGGTCCAGTTTCTAACCTTCTGAGATCGACGACATTGTAGCTGCCATTATACAACGTGTTGGGTAGACCGACCAGTGAATGAACACTTAAGCGAAATTTCGTTTTCAAAAATTCATAGTATCGTTAAAAATGGTTGAATTTACCACATGGCAGTAAAAACACTTTAGCGGATAGATGTAATTGTTTTTTAAAATATTGCGAGAATTTTTATGGTTCTGAATCAGGGTATTTTTTTTTGGGGGGGGGGGATTGAAAAGGGGGACACCCCAAACAAACGACAAACGCAGCGTTTTCTAACTGTTTTCTTTTTGGAAATGTGCAGAAGGAAGTGACTACTGCCTGTTTATCTAAGAAATATATTTTTAAAACTTATTTTTCCAAGAAAATTATGAGGTGTTCATTCACTGGTCGTCACTCACGTCAGGAAAACATACGATTCTTCTATTTTCTGAGAGCAAGAGAAAATCACCGACACATCAAAGCATCAAACTTAATTCGATGGAAAATTGATTGCTTTATTAAAAAAAATCGCGAATACTTCGTCTTGACTTCAAGCGCAAAAGATTCCAACGCGAGTGAAAATCAATCAAAATCCAACTGAAAGGCAACCTCGAGCAATAACCTGATGATAACTCAATTCCTCAATAACTGCCTCAAATTCATGTTCTATTGCGAAACGTCAAGACTATAAAAGCGAAACTCGCCGGGTTCCCGAACAATCATTTCCAAGCGACACATTTTCGCCACATAATTCTTCCATCTATTTAAAGACGTCATCTTGTTTGCTACCCTTGATGAATTGTTACTCCCGGTTATTATTAGCTCTGAAGGGATAAAAATAATAGGGAACATTTAACGACTCAAAGACTCAATACATCCCCGGAGCATATTTTTTTTCTCTCTCTTTCTTGAGTTAATCTTTTCTTGCCTCTTTTTACTTTTTAAAATGGTTCTTTCTTTTTTCAATAAATTCGTCTTTTTTAATCGCAGTTTCTTTTCTTTCTCCATTTAACGTAATTTCAATTGAAGGGGCAAAGTGGATAAAGGTGATATGTGACAATTTTTGAAACTTTTTACCATGGATGAAGGTGATGTCCATCTGTATATCTTAGTCACGGAATGTCCCCTTAGTCACAGAAATGGTTGGTAACTAAGATTATGACTCCGCTTTAAACCGTTGAGAAAAATCAATAAAAAAAAATTACACAGCATTTTTTTTTTTTTTTTTTTTTTTTTTTTTGAAAGCTTTTTCCAGAAAAAAAATGTCACATCCTTTATACCCCTTCAATTTTTACCCAGAACGCATATCGAGAATTTACGCCAATTAAAGTTATTTTTACAATTTCGACATGGATAACTCCATTATTCGTTTTTTAACTTGTTTCTCGGAGACGAAAAATTTAACCCTCTCGCTGCGTATTTTTTTTAATCAAAATAGGTTCAAAAATTGCGTATTTTTTATTACATATTTCAAATCTACATATATTTTAGACTTAAAATATACAAAAATTTTTTTTTAAAGAGTTTTTTTTTTCAATATACAATTAGATCATAGAAAAAAGTTGTCAGAATATTGAATAATATTATATATTTCTCAGAAACGTGGACAACTAACGCCATTTGTTAGTCGACATCTAAATAAACAATTAAACATTACAGAAAAGCCGAAATGAAACCATGAACGGGGAAAGAGCGGGTTGCACACTGAAATCGACGGCAAAAACGCTTCCCCGCGATAATCGCGGGTTACGCAAATTTTGCTACTTCAACGTTGCCCGTGGAAATCGCGGGATGCGCAGCGAGAGGGTTAACACACGACTTTTAATTTATATCTTTCGAAGTGAAATAGATCAACTGTTTGTCTTTATTCTAGCGTCCCTGATACTTCGGGGTTTGTAACGTCACAGGTTTTGGAGAATTTGAAATTATTTTTGCAAATTGTTTGTGAAAACATGGCAATAATGAAATGACTTATTGTCCTTTTTGTGAAGATTGAGAGAAGCCTTTAACTAAAAAGCGAACTAAAATAATAAGAAAAAGAGACTTCCGCATTGAGTTGAACAACTCAACTCGCCTTTTTGATTATCTTTAGGGCGCTTTTCCACTTACCGACACGGCAACGATAAATCGTAAGCGATTGTCGTCATCCGACATTAGAGCACGCAAAATGCATTAAAATATGCTATGCGCTTTTCCATCTCCCGATTCCAGGACGATTGTGCCGTCTCCGACAGAACGCTGTCGTTTGTCGTCCCATTCGTGTCGGATGGCGTCTGTCTCGCCTTTAAAATCGGGACGACAATCAATCATCCGTTTACTTTGTTCAAAGGAGCAACAAACAGCAATGGCATTCAAATTTGACATCTCTCCATTAATAAAGGCAGAGGCGGACTGGCCGTAGAGGCCACCTGCCCGCGGGCAGGTGCGCCCTCCGGCCTGTGCGCCCTTAAAACGTGTGCGCCTTCGTTTTTTTTTTTTTATTTAAAGGTTTGAAAGCAACCCCTAACAGTTTGAACCGTACCCTCCCCCCACACTGTCAGTGCGCCTTCAACTTTAGTTAATAATTACTTTTTATACTTATTTTTTACTTTTTTCAACTTTGAAACATGTAAAGTAGTCAATAAGCGTTATCAGAAGGCGGTTCTTATTGTACCCAAGAAGTGATAGGTGGTCGTTAAGGGGGATCTCATCCAAAGTTAGCGCCCTCCGGTCTGTGCGTTCTTGCGCCGTGAACAAAGCCCCCCCCCCCTTTTCTTTAATCTTTACGTTCGAAGCACGGAAAGCAATCAATAAAAGATTGAAGAAGATGGTTATACTCAATAATGTACCTGTTATAATCTACTTATATTAAAAACTTAGTATCTATCTTTCTTTCTATCTTTCTTTCTTTCTTTCTTTCTGACTATCTATCTATGTCAGATGTCACGCTTCTTTCTCCTGAACGCCAATGAACTGAAAGTCGAACCAGGTACCGATAGAAAGGAAATTTTTCAGGCTTCATTAGTTTCAATCTATATAATTATACGATTTTAATTAACGAAGATATCAATTAATAAGTAGTCAAATTTAAAGCGATTAAGCCTAATAAATGATTAAATATGAAATCCATTTTTGCAAAACGTGGTTGCTATGAAACAGTAATAACAATGTTAATGAGAATTTTGAATGAAGGCTTAACTAAATCAAACACGAAACTCATAAGCGGGCCACTTACGTAATATTTTTATCGCTAGCTACTTGTAATATTTTGAAATATTCATTTGTTAAAGTCATCTACTTATATTAAAAACTGAGTATTTATGTCTGCTTTTTTCCTTTAAGCGAGCTGAACTTACTGAAACTTTCCTCACCATCTTGAAAGCGCGAAGCATCTCAATAATTCGAATGATTTTTTTATGTATGAAAAAAGTAAAGGCGTGAAGCGACTGTTAGCGAACCGCCTTGGCGGGGAGTAGTTTCTTGAAAATTTCCTCACTACTTTAAAGGCACGAAGTGCCCGTGCAACGCCGGGCCACGTGCATGGTATGTCTTGAAATCGAATGAACATTAAATTCTATCAAATAATATAACTTCAGAATGAGGTAAAAGTTAGAGAGGGAGGACGTTATGCATCAACATGCCGCAGGAAGCTAATCTAGCTGCCCTGGCAGCTAGTCTACTTATATTAAAAACTGAGTATCTTTCTTTCTATCTATCTATGTCACACTTATTTCTCCTGAACGCCAATGAACTGAAAGTCGAACCTTCAATTTATATAATTATACGATTTTAATTAGCGAAGCTATCAATTAATAAGTAGTCAAATTTAAAGCGATTAAGCCTAATAAATGATTAAACTTCCAAGACATGTATTTCTTACCGTTGCCATTTTGAATGAAAACGTTAATTAAATTATTGAACTATTTAAAATTCCAAGATATTTATTTCTTTTCGCTGAGATTTTAAATTAAAACGTTAATTAAATTGAACTTTTTAAAATGAAAGAGTGTTATTTTTTTCCATTGTCATTTGGAATACGTGTTATAACAAAGTTCTAACAATTGTTTTTATTCTAATTATTAATGACATATTTTTTCTCTGGTACCATTTTGAAAATGAGTTTTTAAATAAAATTGCAATTGCTGTTTTTAGAAGGGACTTTTTTTGGCTGCGATCCAAATATTAAAAGAACTTTTTCGTTTAGAATTTTGCAATTAATTTTACAGGAAGAAAGCGGTTTGGAAATAATGGTTTTTGGAAAGGAATTTTATTTGTTATTTAGGGAGAGTGCTAAGTATGCGCTACTTGACATCGTCTTTATTTTTGAGGAAGCATGTGCAAATAATTTGATTGATTTTTTGATGCTGGAAAGCATTTTAGCGAGCCGCTTTAGCGGGGAGTAGTTTATTAAACTTTTCCTTGGTACTTTAAAGGCGAGCCGCCTTGGCGGCGAGTAGTTTATTGAAACTTTCCTCGCTACTGTAAAGGCGAGCCGCCTTGACGGCGAGTAAACTGTTTAAACTTTCCTCATTACTTTAAGGGCGAGCCGCCTTGGTGGCGAGTAGTTTTCTCAAACTGCCTTCACTACATTACAGCCCGTGCAACGCCGGGCCACGCAGCTAGTTAACTTTTATTTATTGCACCTCAGACGTGATAGGTTGTCAGAAAGGGGGATCTTTGCCAAAAAAAAAAAAAAACCAGCTCCTTCCAGGTTGTACGCCCTTGCGCCCTCGAACCTGTGCACCTTCGTTTTTTACCATCTTACTTTCGGAGGGTATGAAACAAGGCAGTCCAGTCGGAGTGGGGGGATCTTAATCCAAAGTGAGCGCCCTCCGGCCTATGTATCATTGCACCCTCGAATCTAAATGACTTGGGTGCCCCGTTCCCCCACCCCCTTTTTTTTAATTCGAAGCGAATGAAACAGTCTATAAAAGTTTGCTGCAGGAGATTATAATTAACTAGCCGGGTACCCGGCCCTGCCCGGGTTTCTGCCGGGTATGGTGTTTTAGTGACACTCGTTCATGAATTTTTCAACAATAAAGTGCATATCTATATACACAATGGTTCTTTCTGTCTGCACAAACTAAAAAACTGTATTATACACCGTAAATAAAAATGCAAGCTACAAATAATGTTTAGGTAAATCGGAAATGTTATACGCTTGGTACAGGGTGCAGCGGAGAAACTTGCAGAATTGAAAAGTCAACTAAGAGAAAAGTACTTCATGTATCAGTTTACTACTTTTTATAAGATATGGTACCCATTCTGAATTTTTATATTAGTTAAATTTAAAAAATACATCGGGAAGAATGGCAGCCCTTGTTAATGATGCACTCATCTACCCTAGATTTGAAGCTTTGTTGCACTCTTTCGAGCATATCGATTGGGCTATTGGTGATAGCAAGCCGGATGTTGTTCTTCAGGCGTTGCAGGGTCCGGGGCTTGTCGTTGTAAACGATCGATTTGATATACCCTCATAAAAATAGTCACGGTGTTTTAAATCGGGGGAGCGGGCTGGTCACGGTACGTCACCTTTCAAGGAGACGTTATCACTCAACTGGTGAACTACAGCTAGATGAAACTGGAGTTCGTTGTGAAGAATTCGTCTCAGTGTCTAATCAAAAATACCCAAAGCAGCAGTGTGTTTACGCGCAGAACGCCTGGGAGAGCGCAAAAACGACTCCCTCACTTTTTCGACGCTTTCTAGAGTTGTGGGAATCCGTTGATCTCCTGGGCCTCTTTTTGCCACATCCCTAATTTTCCTGAATATTTTCACCCACAAAACAGTCGATTCCCAGCCAGGAATGGGAACAACGGGCTGAATTTTGAATCGAGTTCGGAAGGCACGTTGAGTGGCGACCACCGAAGAATTATTTGAAAAGTAAGATTCGGCGGCGAACGCTCGTTGCTCCTTCGTCCAACGCATGGCGACAACTAAACTATAAGATAACAAAACTTCAGGACCTTCTCTTTAAAATGAGACTCTTTCCAATCCTTTCTGACCACTCCTTGCTAATTAGCATCCAATTAAAATCAGCAAGTTTCTCAGCCGCACCCTGTAAATTAAAATAAATATATATTTACAATATCAATCGCACTGGAGTCAAGTATTTCCAAACATTACACGCAAAATAAGTCCCATCATTAGTTTATTGTGACTACATTGGTGAAAACATCTAACGTATGTAACTTAGAAATTTTTCGACTATAAACATTTTCTGTTCTCTAACTGTTGCCAAAATCAATTATCTTTTTATTTACCCCGTTAGCGATTATTGGCACAGATGAATCTAAAAATCCTAAGAAAGCAATAAATTTCATACTTACTCCAGCGAAGCCTAGGTTCAAAATTTTCACCATGATTACTATTAATATTGTTGTTGCATGGCAACCAAATTTTTGCAACAATGCACTGAAAATTTAATTATTTAATGGGGAAATTAAATGAAATTTACTATTTTCCATAATAACTTTTTTAAACTAAGCTTTTTAGAAATAAATTATAGCTTATCCTGCTCTCTGTTACTGTAGCTATCTAACGGTGCAAAAATGGTTAAAATCGGTCCAGTAGTTTGGAAGATTACCCCGGACATACGGTTTCAGAAGTAGTCTTTTATGTATATAGATAATGTGCTATAATTCACTTTAATTCATTGCCCCCCCACCCGCCCTCAGAGGTGATAGGTAGTCTGGAAGGAGGACCTTTAACCAAAAAAAAAATCTTCCTCTGGGCTATGCTTCTTTGCGACTTCGAACCTGTGTTCCTTTGGTGATTTTTTTTTAATTGTTTTATTCGAAGCGCGTGAAGTACTTAATAAAAGTTTCAGAACAAGGTTCAAATAAATAGCGTAAAAAATAAACTTTGAATTATGAGTTTTCCTCTCTCTCTCTCTTTTGTGTGTGTGTGTGTGTCAAGTCAAAGTGTCAATCTATTTTGACTGAGGTTACGAATTCATGTGTGGTGATGCTGGTCAGAGAAATCGGTTGTCAAAAGATTCTTCAGACAGGTATTTTTATGATGTTAAAAAGCTGCATGAGTAAGCAATTGAATAAATTGTATTGCACTGAGAAACGTGTACTACGACAAAAATGTTTGGTTTTGCCTAAAATAAAATTAAATAATGATTTACTGAATATTGTGTAGTTGATTGACTGGCTCCTTCCTATTTTCATGAGCATTTTAATAGTAAGCGGATCATCAAAAAACCAGTAAGTAAGTAAAAATACAGCAGATAATACCCTTAAACCGCTGAATCTATAAATACGCACACCATAATTCTTTATAAATTGCACAATTTTTCGAAGGTAAACAATAAATTGAAAAAACCAATTTCTGTATTTTAAGCACAACAGCTAATATGTAACCATTTAGTGCAGGATGAAGCTCTGTTATGAAGCCCATTTATTTGTGAATAATGGTTAAAATTGGATTTTATTTAAATCTATGTACGTGTTCCATGGTGTGCCTTTTAACGATCTTTTATTGTATTACAAGATCGGTTCTGAGCTAATATTTAGAAAAGTGCCAATTTGAGCCCCAAGTGAATTTTCACTAGTATTTCAATAACTAGTTAAAAAATTAATTTTCCCCAGAAAGAAGATAAGGTTTTGCTTTCATTTCAGCTAATAACATCAGGAAAAAAAAATTTCTTCAGAAAATATTTTTTTTTATATTTCAAAAATTAGATCGGTAACGTGTCCCCAGTAGCAAAGCTTAGCATGCAAACAGGGCATGCGCACTTTCTAATAACTTCCCGAAAAAACGCACTTGCACAAAAAACGATTCTATTTTTACCCCTTTGTTAATATTTTACTTCATTTTTGTTTTAATCGATTTTTGATTTTCTAGGCGATGCGAAATAAGGGTGTCCCTAAGTTCCGCCGTCAGAGCAGTAACAATAACTTCCGATCTATATTTAGGCTCCCAAAATCATTTCCTGCACCGATACCACGTGAAACTGAGTACCTGGTGTGATGTTTTATCGCATCGAAATTAAAAATTTGCATTTCTGCATCTAAAATTACAGGTAAGATTTTAAAAATAATTTTATAAAATGTGTGTCATTTAAGTCATCAGATTGGTAACACACGCTAAAATGCGCAGTTTTTATTATTTAAAAAGTTATTTTGTATATAAGTATAGTCCTTTGTTACAAGTGAAGAAACCACGTGTTTGATTTTGGTTTAGCGCGATCGGCTCGGAAATAAAAAAATGTCGGTTTGTCAGATCGGTAACAGTCAGAGCGGTAACATTAAAAAACAGCGAATATGTTACCGAACTGACTCTCACGTTTCAGAATTATTAAAAAGCAAAAATCATAGGTTTTAGCCATATATATTGAATATTTTTGTTCTTAAAAAATGAAAAGCAATGAGTTTTAGTGCAATTGCTTCATTTGTGGTTTTTATGACCTGACAATAGAAGTTAGTGAAATAAGAAAAATTGACACTGCAGAAATTAAGTTAATTAATTAATATTTTATTTATTTATTTTTTTGGTGCTTCAATATCTCATAACTTCGCTAAATAACTAGATAATAAGTAGCATGCTAAATTTGAATTTCTGATCAAGAAATTAAATTCCCTGCAACTAATTAAAGAAAAGCAAGCAGCAGAGTTGTGTGTTGAAAAAGTTGAAGTTGTGTGTTGTTTCAAAACAAAACAAATGTTTTATTAGCTTGGATTTGGTAATCTCATAATTGATTTATCTAAAAACCTTATCGCTCATTTTTATTTCCAAGAAATACTTTTTTATAATGAAATTTGATTTTTTAGCTAATATATATATTTTAATATAACTATCTTAATTCTATGTTAAAAAATGCAAGGAAATGATATCATTTTTAGAGATGTTAATGAAGACTGAAAGCACAAACTCAGATATGTGTGCAACTCATATTAACATCAGATCTGTAACTCATCAGATTTGTAACGGCTTAAAAGTGAGTAATCTAAGGAAGGAGTAAATAACTTCCTTGACCTCCCCCTTTTATTTTCTTGCATTTAGACCCAATTTAGACTTAGAATCCAATATTAATTTTTTTCTGCAAAAATTTTTTTTTACCCATTAATGCCTGACATTTTTTTTTCCAAAGATATTTTGTATACTGGTTACAAACAGTGTTTAATGGACAGGAAAAATAATTAAAAAAATATCATGTAAAAAATAATTTTTTTATTAAGGAAAGAAAAGTCGTACCTTAAAAGTTACGATAGACCCCAGAGGGTACATACTTGTTTTACTAAAAAAAATTTCTGCCTACGATATAATATTTAAAACGACATTTTATAAGAAGAAATAAAATCAGCAATTAACATAAACTGGGAAACTGTAAATAACTTTGAAAACTTGGCTTTTTTTCTTGAGATTGTAAACGATGTAGTTTCTGATAAAGATCATATTAAAACTGCTACAGAACATACTTTACAAGGGTTATGTGCTGCAATTTGTTAAAAACGAATTGAAACAATACCAAATTATAATTAAACACTAATTTGGTTGAAATTTTCATTTTTTGGGAAATTTAGACCCTTTTTTGGACTGTCCTAAAAAGGATGCTATGCAGTAATGGGTTAATCAGGAAACTCCAACTTCAAACTGGCACTTTTCAAAATATTGGCTCTTTTAACACAATGAGGAGGGCTCGCAACTTATGAAAATTATTTTTTTTTTCAAACTTCCGAATTCACATGAGTTATCTGACTAATGAGAGACAAGTTTGGAAAATACTAGCAATGGTTTTGGATGGTTAAACTCATAACAGTTAGGTCAGATTCTTAATTCGTTTAAGAATACAGAATCTAGAATTTTTAAAAGCGTTTGAGTAGCATAAGAGTAAGTAAAAAATTTCCGTAAAACATTTCAGAATGTAACACGCTCGTAAAAAATATAACTTTCATTGAGAAATGAGAGGAATAAACATCGTCATTGTATATTACTAGCTGTTTTCTCAGGCATTGCACGGTATACCTTGAAAATAAAAGTTTTGCCAAGAGACGCATGTTCACCAATCAGGCTCAAATAAAAGAAAAAATTGTGTACAATTTCACGCCACAGTGAAGGAATAGCTATTTCAAAATTTAAATTGAGACCTCATCATCGGATTTTTTTAAACACACCTATCTCCCCCTCCATATGAAATTTCTGAATATTTAAAAACCTTAGTGACAAATTTGGCAAAGATCCAAAGGAAACTTATTGTTGTAATTTCCACGAAAAATCATACGAAACTCGCTAACAGGCAGTATGACTCAAAATTTAAGTTTAAACTTCTTTGGATTTTTTTGAGTTCCGATGTTCCAAAAATCTTCAATGTGAATATCTGAGCAGCAAAGAACTTTAGTACGAAATTTGGTAAAGATCCGGCGCAAACAGTGGATTTTGTATAAGAAGCATACACACCCACACTCAAATATTCACACCCATTTATTATGCAGGTTTAACTTATAATTTAACTTCGGTATACTCCCAATTATCCGCGTAATTGGGTGGCACGGGTATCGCGGTTAACGAAAAAAGGCTAAAAATAAGTGATAAAAAGAAGATAAAAATAGTGTTTTGCTTAAAATTAATCGTATTGTGTATAAAAAAGTGTTACAAACAATGAAGATAGGAATAGTATTACACATTTGTCTTGTAAGTTCTGAAGCACATACAATCTATAAAGGAATAGTAGTTGCGATAACGCCCAGGTGAAACAATTTATTCGACAAAGCATTCTTCTGTAACATATATTATACCAAACTTAATTTTGCTGTAAGAAAAAAAAAAAACCGAGACCCTTGCAGATAATTGCCGCAGAAAATGTGTGTGTGTGTGTGTGGGGAGGGGGGGGGTGCTATTTTGAAGTGCGCCCTTTGGAGGTTTGGGTTAGCGCCCTCATGAGGGAGCCAGTCCGCCCCTGAATAAAGGTATGCTTAGATTCACAGACGATAAATAAAACATGTAGAAATGAAATAATATTATTCTTTACTGTTTTGTTTCATTATGCTCAGACGATCTTAATTACTACAGAAAAGCTCAGACTTTCATTTTGATAGCATTGACGCAGCAGAGCGATAAATGGTGAATCTGTTCGTCAAGATATTTCAATTTTATGCTCTAAATTGTAATGAAGCGATGGTGTTCAACAAAGAGCCTATTCACAACGAAACATATTTTTTTTAGTAACAACGAAATGGGAATATACTCGCTTAGTACTAAAGAGAACTACGAAAACAAAACAAAACAACAATTATTGAGACGACTAACTTCATCATGGCGAACTGCGGACTGAATTAAAAAAAGTTCTATGGCAACCCTTCTGTAGCGCTTGGCAAATAGATTCGCTATTCATCGCTCTGCAGCGCCAACAGATAATAGGCGTTTCGTTCTTAGTAAACGAGGTGGGAATGTTTTTAAGTTGTGAATATCATACACTCATATTGTCTCTTCATTTGTTTCTTTTTCTGCGGAGGTAAAGTAAACATAGCAGACGTAGTTGGTTAAATGGAGGAGCTATTATAATGTTTTACGTGTGAGCACAGTGCTGTCTCGAAAAGGAATGCGGCGGAAAATGGCCCGTCCGGAGAAACGATATCGTTTGAGTGGAAAAACAGTACTGAAGACGATACGTACTTATCGTTGCAGTATTACCGTCCGACTTTCGTCGTTGTCGTATCGTCAAGTGGAAAAGCGCCCTTAGAATTACGAGTTTAGAAGTATACGAGGTTCATTCTACCTTGTGTTTAGTACGTAGTAACGAATTTTATATTTAGTGCCTGTGTAAATACATTTTTTCCTCTATACATCAGCGTGCTTTGTAAAGCCCATAAACAAAAAAGAAGAAAGAAACTGACGTGATGAGAATGTGTAATTATGCAGCTAACAATCAAGATAGCTCGTTGATTTCACTCTATTTCTTATTCTGTTTGCTCCGTGATTGAGAGAAAGACAAATAGCGAGTAAAGTGATTCTTTAAAAATAAGCAAACTAATGGGTCATTCTACAAAAGTGAGAAAGTTTGTGCTCTACATTGATGTTTTTTTACGATTAATTTCTTGAAAAGGCTTTCTTATGAATACTTTATTATTTCTTTAGCACTGTTATTCAAATTGTAAACTTCGCAAAAAATATTATTATTCTTTTTCCTATTTATTGTTTTTTCCTGTAAAATTGTCATTGGTATGCCCTGTCTCATGGCTCTGGCTGATATTCTCATATTCTAAAAAAATCAAAACAAGAACTGATTAGAAACTTCAGTTATTTTTTTTTACAATTAAATACATATACTATCTTAAACAATCGTTAAAGATGGGGGAGGGGATGTGCAAACATCATCAAAAACAAGTGTAAAAATTTGGTGTAAACATTTTGGTGCCAATTTGGTGGTGTAATGCTAGCAAAGGCAATCAAACGTTTTCTACGTTATGCATGACTGCTTCACTGCAAAAAAATGAACTGTTGTTTTTGCAGTATAATACTGGTTGCCGAGGTTCCAATTTAAAACTGCAAAATGCACAGTAATAAACTGTAAAACCAGTAATTTTAGTTTCTTACTGTAAAGTAAAGTTAGCAAGTTTTCAGTTTATTTGCCGTAAAATTTAGCTGCATTATACTTTAAAAACAATAGTATAATACTAGCAGCAGAAGTTCCAGTTTAAAACTAAACTTCACGGTAATAAACCGTAAATCAGCAATTTTACAATTTAGTACTGTAAAAGTAGCAATTTTTCAGTTTATTACTATAAAATTAACTGTATTATATTATAAAAACACCATTCATTTTTTAGTGTTGACACTTGATTTGAATAGACAAAATATCTTTCAAATGTGTGATTCGTTCTTTGTCATCATTTGATTTAAAAAAAAAAACTTGATCCAGTTTATAAATTCTCGACTCTTTCATGATCCGAATATCCCCGGCGGTTTTCACTTGACACAGCATTGAAATAATTCCCCCAAAAAAAGCGAAAACTCGCCACTCGTACCTCCAGCAGGAAGTCAAGCAAAAATGACGTTGCAACCTTAGATACTGTGACCGAGTACCCTCTGAACGAAAAACCGGTTCCCCCCTCCCCCCTTTCTTCTCAAATTGGGATAGGAAGGGAAGGAAAACTGTGAGAGGGGTAGAAAGGCTCTTTCACTAAATTCCTTACGCGCTTTCCCCCCACAGTTGACATTTCGTTTTTTTTTTTTCCTCCAAAGTGCTTGAGATTTTATTTTATTTATTTTTAACTTTCTTTTTCCACTCCGTGAGTTATGAGCAGGATTTCTTCACCGCGCGAAGAATATAAACATCTGAGAGGAGCTATCTGATCAAATAAATTCTTGGACCTCTGCTTTCAAGAATTATCGAATCTTAGTTCGTTGTTACACAAAGGCAAAAATGAAAAGAAAACTTGCATTTAACGTAACACTGTGCGATAACTGAGCGAATATTTATTGTAGCGATGGTGAAAAGGGGATGAAAGACAAGAACGATGTCAAAAGGGGTGGGCTCTAGTTTCATGCTTCTCCTCAGACGATTTTGAGATTGCAGCGATATTTTTTTCACTTGTTCTGCAAGTAAAACAAGTTTAACTTCGAAGATCCAGTAGAACAGTGTGGTGTTACACAACATCATCGAGTTAGAAGGAAAATAATCGATGATTTTTTAAAAATGGATGTATGTATATTTGTATATATCAGGGGTGGCCAACCTTTTTAGGGAGAGTGCCACTATCTGGAGAGAAAAAGCTCAGCGTGCCACATTGTATTTTTCCAGCAAACTGAAAATTTTTAAAAAGTTAAAAATAGATTTTAGGTTGGCTGACTATGTAATTCTTATTCAAATGAAACATTTCTTATTGTAAATCTGAGCAATTGAAATATAAATGGTAATAAAGATAAAACAAGTCCGAACTTCAGAGTTATCGTTAAAAACACTTTTATAAGTTCTGTTAGTTGGCTTATGCTCAAAAAAGAAAAAAATAACATCAAACATTCTATTCTAAAAATTAAAGTCTGTACTTAATGTGGTTTATGAGTCTGTGTCTTTTTTACCAAGTCTTTAATTTTAGGTTTAGTTCTTGAGAATTCTGAGAAGTTTCAGTGTTTTAAGTGCTATCAATTCATATTCAACGGTATTTAAATTTTTATGCATTCATAACAAAAAAATATTTGTTTAGGAGCGTATTTTGACCCAAATCTGCAACAGCATCAGACGGCTAAAGTGTGTAAATGTGAAAAAAAAAAATTGTTGGTACAAATTTCCGAATTTCTATACAACGTGGACGACTTTCTGTTGAAGTAAGCTCTTATATCTGATTACCAATGCAAAAGGTCAGCAATTCCAAATTGGAAGTAGTGTCTTGCAGAGAAATAGACAAAGAATTTGAAAAGATTAGCATTTTTTTTTTTTTTTTTTTTTTTGATGATCCTGAAAATCATCAAACCTAACACTGAATGTATACTTAAAATAAGTGTGAAATTTTCTCCATTTCTCATTGGAAAATGATTTACTGTGGGTTGAAACGTTCAGTATTAAATTTAATGTCTTATTTTTTTTTCTCCAAAGTAGAGAGAAACAAACTGAAGTTTCATCGTAAAAGAATGTAGATAGCCTATATTGGTTTAGGAAACTTGTTTTGTACTATCTTAAATTTTAATTACTTAAACGCCGGATAATAAGAGATGATAAAGCTAAATTCATTTGCTATTCTTTATTCCTAAGTAGCAAATCCTCACTGCTTCCTTCCACAAATTTTAAAAAACACACTTCCTAAAACTCTAAAATCTTATGACTATTTTTCCTTTGGACAGCTATTGCACATTTTAATGAAGGAGTAACTTGCCAAGCTCTCCTCTTTCTCCTGGGAAAAGTTGACAAAACATTCAGAGCTCTAATTCGTAGTTGTTAATACAATGAACTCTTCAGGGTAACCAGCAGAGAAAAAGTCTCATTCTTTGGCAAGGAGTTTGTGATAAATAATTCGATGATACATTTGAAGTTTTTTTCCCAAACTATTTTCAAGTAATGTAACAAAAACAATTTAAGGATCTTTATTTGTGAAACCATACCGAATTTTGTCCAATCTGGTTTCTTAATTGTACTTGCAAAGTTGGCTTTTTTTTTTTTATTTCATCACCCGTAGCTGAAACTATTGCAGATTAAGAATCCATTCTGCAGCATCGAAAGTTTCATTCATGTTAAGCACAAATATGCTTTACAAAGCATTGCCTGCAGCGTCACAACTTTCGTTGAATGTCGGAAGCTAACGCTAAGTACTTTGCAATATTGTAGTTAAGACAGTTTGTAAGTAAGCCTCCTGACTCTTAATCGTCATAATTTATTAGTTCAAAGGTTTTAGTTTTTGTCAATATTTTTAAGATCGACATTTTTCCCTCAATTTTGGAATTTTTTCAAAAAGTCTTTGCGTGCCACTGTTACTGCTCTGCCGTGCCACATTGTGGCACGAGTGCCGCAGGTTGGTAACCCCTGGCATATATGTATGTTTGTATGTTTGTTCCTTATACAAATCCACAGTTTTCGTCAAATTTTCCTCAAACTTAACGCAGGGGTTCCTTGATGCACTAGAATTCACATAGGCGGTGTTTTGAAATTTTTAAAAAATCCAAAAAGCTCAAAATTAAAATTTTTTGTCATAAAATGGCCATTTTCTTTCAATTTTGAATGTATAGAGTAATAGAGTGAATATATAGAGTAATATAAGCCTTTGAACATACAAATTGATAAAATTGAACACCGTTAAATATGAGTATTTTCCAACGAAGATTACGATTAACAATGAATTATCAATTTAATAAGACTCGCCTATTTCATTTTAGCATGAAATGAATTTAAAACCATTATAATTCATGTTCTAATTACCTTGGAACATTCAAATAATTTTTTAGAGGTATATGTCTTATTAATAAGCACCCATGCAACCCCAGGGCCGTCGCGACCGGGGGGGTGAGAGGGGTGTCTCACCCTCCCAGCGATTTTTTCCAGTCGGCAAAATCAGTTTGATTCGGAATTTTTAATGTTTCAGATTTTCAAAACCTTTTTTTAATTAAAAAAAATGCTCAATCACACATGTACACTGTACAGTTACACGACCGTTTGGAATTATTTTACCGACTGTTCCCTTCAACGTATCATTTCCTGGGCATTTTGACCGAGTAGGCTCATGTATAAATACGGCAACGTCAATCGTCAGATTCACTAGAATCGGCATTTTTCCTTTTTCAAATTCATTATTCACGAAATGCTTCATTTCCCCTCTTTTTTATATAGTACACATGTACACAGATTTATAATTTGTCAGAATACCATGTTTGGTAATAATGCTTCATGTTCATTCTGTTGATTTCATATCTCAGACACAGAACTTTTTCAACTGCTCACCGAATGCTTATTTTGCTGACTGCTCGATTTGCCGACATAATAAGTGTTCACTCAGTGAATTCGGCTCTAAAGTCGGCATTTTTGCTTTGATTCTGAATTCAAAATTTTTGAGTTAAGTAATAAGTAGCTTTTTTTTTGAGAGCCATGTTTACATTTTCACTTTTTATAAAAAAGAAAAAAATAAAAACATGTACCGTTTGATCGTAGACAACTGTTCAGTTCATTTGAAAGAAAATAAATCACGTCAGCGACTTCTTTTACTGCAATCTTAACTTGCCGGTAGATACTTCAGCAAAGTCTCATTTTGCCAACATTATACTGAGGGATGCGCCGAACTCAAATTTATGTGATGGAAGGAAATCATGTCATTTTGCCGAATGGTAAAATACGTGTCGGCAGTTCTCAAGGGCAGATCCATATTCTAGTTGAGAAGTGGATTATTATATCTTATGGAAAGGAGGGATCAAAGTGCCATTTTGGGGAAAAAATGTGGGATATTTGGCAATTTTTTTCGAAATATGTCCTAAAAATGCAGTTTTAGGCTATATTTGATTGTTTAAAGACCGACCAAAGGGAGGCCAAAATTACCTATTTAGGCCTGTAATTTTGGAAATTTTTCGGGTGAGAACAGGCTCTATTTGTTTCACGGACACCCAGGGCTCGTTACCTGTGCAGGAAATATATTCTTCCGTAGCATCTTTTATATATATATATATATATATATATATATATATTTAATCTATGCCAAAGCATGCATAAGCTTTTTATTGGAATATAATAAATTAACTCTCAGATCGCAATTTCCTAAATATCTTACATTGAAGTTGAACAAAAATGAAAACAAGAAAGTAAAGATCGTCGAAAGTAATCGAATGGTGACAACGGACGCTTCGCTTCTGCTCTGCTTTTTGGCTGGTCAGTAGGGTGATTCAGAAATGTATGGAAAAAAAAACTTTGTATTTTTGTGCGTTTTACCCTCTTATTTTGTGCCACTATATACACTGATTATTTGTGCAAAATTTTGGCAAAATATATTAATATTTAGAGGTCGCTCAAGCGCCTTGAAATTTCGTGATATTGACAAAAACGTGATCGTAAATCATATCTATAGAAAAAAGTTGCCTTTGTATTTTTGTGCGTCTTACCCTCTTATTTTGTGCCACTATATACACTGATTATTTGTGCAAAATTTTAGAAAAATATATTAATATTTAGAGGTCGCTCAAACGCCTTGAAATTTCGTGGTATTGACAAAAACGTGATCGTAAATGATATCTATAGAAAAAAGTAGCCTTTGTATTTTTATTCGTCTTAGTCTTATTTAGGCCCTTTATATACACTGAATTATTCGCCCAAAATTTTAGTAAACTATATTTACATTTAGGAGTACTTCAAATTTTGTGATAGTGGCACAAATGCGAACGTAAATAATAATAATAATTAAGTTACTTTATTGCTTTTTTATATCTCCGAAGAAAAAAAGCGTGCAATCACAAAATGAGCTATATATCTGAAAAATCAATGAAATGCAGAAAAGTATGAAAACTAATCAAATACGGAAAAAATATAAAAAACAAATTTAAATACATTAAATATATAGTAATTCGCTCATAAATTATTGCAATACTTTTTAAGGTTACTTTTTTTCAACATAGAAACCTTTTCTGTGTTCTTGTACCACTTGAAGAAGACACTGTCTTTGTTTTTCGTCGTTAGTGAGTCTTAACAAATGCTTCAATAAGGGCCACGCCACGATCCGTATTGTCGTTTACAATCCTCAGTTTCTTCGGTAGTACAAAGCCTTGTTGATAGCTATCTTGAAAATTCCAATGCTCAGGATCAAACAGCTGATATATTTTGAGTTTCTTCTTTACATGAATAAGGACGCTGAAAATGTTCCAAATCATTTCTCAGTGCTTGCACAAAAAGGGTTGCTGGGAACCCAGCTCTTAGATATTCTTTCCCATTAACGATAAGAATGAAATAAATCACATTCATATGTTACGAATACCTTTTGTTTGAACTGGTTGGGAAATATTCATAACTTGAAGCCATAAAGAATCTTTAACACAGGTATAACACGAGGAACCACTCCTGGGACACGAAAACATACACCAAGAGAAGGTGCTCTGCTCAAGAAAAACGCACTAAGCTCTAGTATCTTCCTTGGACACTTCTTTTACATGGGTCATCAGAAGTTAACTTTGCGCAACTTCCATTACTAGTTGCACGTTGCTCTGAATGTGCTACCAACTCCTCAACCTCATCGTTCCTCACTCCAGGTTTAAAATTAGAATGTTTTATTCTGGACTATGATTGCTAAAACCGCTTAAAAAGCAGTATTGTGGATCCAATGGCAGTGGATGGTGCCACGCAATTGCGTGAACATTGCATCTGACATTGCACGCAATCAAATACCCCAATTCTACCTATTTCTTGGTTTATCGGTTAAAATACCGAGAGACCAAGAGTAGAATAGATTTCGGTTGTAATACCACAGAAAACACAATGTCTAAAATATAATGGCGGAAAGCACAATATAAAAGACGCTTCCCTAGTTTTTTTCCCCCAAGTTCAAACATGCTCCAACTTTAGTACCTGCAATGCATGTCGTATTCAGGGACGTCATTTCAAGTTTTTCCAGAGGGGGGGGGGGGGGGCAAAGGGTCCAAACACAACGCAATTTCATCGGAAAACATAAAAAACCACGCCCACTAATGTGTAAATACATTGATTTCTCAAAGTCAGGAGGGGCAATTGACCCCTCTGCCCCCCCTAAATGACGGGCATGGTCGTATTGAAACACATACCACGTGCTAGCTCAGTAAGTTCCCATTTATCTAAATGGTTATCGCATAGCAGCATTTTGCGTAGCAATTCCAATGCCTGACTAACTTACTAGAACCGAGAAGTAAATCATCAATGCTTGTGGTCCTGATACTAATACTGGTATGAAACCCGCCGATCATCCTTCATTTTCCCAATATATTTTGCATAAGTGTTTCGTTCCAGTGAACTATCAAAAGAAGTCCTAGATTTAAACGACTTTTGCAAGTTAACGGCTAATTCAGATCGAATAGCTTGCATTTACCGTTTTATGGACGTTGTCAAATCCTCCCCATTTTGACCCATACTTTGTACTGTAGCAGCTACTATCAAAGTGACTTTCTGTCACGTATACTGGGCCCTGTCTAGAGTGGATGCTAGGTGTTTTAGCCAACTAAACTCATACAGCTCAAACAACCGAAAAGAAAACAGAAGCCACAGCCCGAGCTTGCAGCTGCATTTTCTACCCAAACTCAGGTAAGAGATGATGCAGCTTTGGAGTGGGGGGCTAGGGGGGGGGAGCGCTTTACAACTCACTTTGAGCTATTATTTTATTAACTAATTACTTAGTAGAGTAAACTAACGTTTTAAGTTATTCCATTTTATATGAAGAATAATATTGTTTCGGGTAATGAAGCTATATACTCCAACTCTCGAAATTGCTAATTTTCAACAGAATTCAATCGCGTTGAGCGACCTCTAAATATTATTCAATTGAGCTAAAATTTTACATACATCACATTCATGAATAGTGTAAAAAAACTGCGGGGTAAGACCAGAGAAATTCAAAAAAAAATTTCTTTGAATCACCCTAATGTACAATCAAAAATGCGTTTAAAGAGCTTCTATTTCGAAACTTTGTCGACGAGCATCCACAAATCAAACAAGTTCATAATGCTCCTTCTTTACAGAAATAACTTGAAATTGCGTCTTAACAAAAAAAGCTTTTTATTTTAACGTCTAAAATGACGCCCGACAACTCTGCACACTCTTAAAAGCCAGGGTGTGCAAGCGAAGTTATATCCTATATTTTTTAGAGAATTTCAGAGCAATATGGTTGATGAACCAGTGTTAATGTCGTGAAATTGATGTGCATTCATAATGCATCATGACTTTTTTTTTTTTAATGTTAAATTTTTTTTTCTGAAAATTAACACCCTCAATTTATTTGATTTATCGGGCCCATTGATTTGAAAATCACCGATCAAAATTCACTCATATAAGTCGGCAAAACGCTGGGAGTCAGTCGGCAAATTTAATCTCAACACCCCCCCCCCCCCCCAACCGAACTTGCTTCGCGACGGCCCTGTGCAACCCCTTGTAATAAGCTAGTGACAATAATAAAAAGCAGTCGCTGGACTGGGCGACTTAAATTTTTGTGAAGGCGGAAATTCTGAATTTGTCGAATTTTTCCGATTGATAAAATTCGGGTATGCTCACATAATTATATCTAATGAAAAGGGACATTCGGGATTTTAAAACTTGCGGTTATGTCCCCAAATTTGACGAATAAGGACATTTTTGGAAGGTCACAGCGACCTCCCTTCTGGGCACCCCTGAGCATAAGATAAAATGATGAAGCCATATTGAAGCAATAAATCGAACTAGTTTCAGTCAGAATGATTAAAGGTATTAAAATTATTTTTCTATCATACGCAGTCATCCAACATACCAAAACAAAATAACATATGTACTTAAACGAAATAACAACACATTGACATGAACTACTATGAATGAAAAGAAGAAAGATTTTTTTTTTTAACCGCACTTATTATAAATGAAAGTTATGCATTTTCAGGTGCAGAACAACTTCGTTTATCCGGACTAACTGGCACGAAAGGAAGTCGGATGAACGAAAATCCGGATAATCCATGTAATATAGGAGGTAAGCAAAATATTTTCCTGCATAAAAGCGGACTTACCTTTTTATTTTTATTACAGCAAAAACCAGCGCCCTGTAAAAAAATTCCATTGAACCATTTTTCGCAAACACTTAATTATTTCAAATAGATAAAATCTTAGTGCATAAAAACTAGCTGTCGTGGCCGTCACGAAACTTTCTTCTATATCTATCTTATGAATTCCGGTTACAAAATAAAATACGTACTCGCCCGAGTAGTTGGAGACAGCGCCAATTTCCCAATTATCGTAATAACCCTGCAAATGCAGAATCAATGAGCGAAATTGGAAATCATTGCAAAAGCCTTGTTTAGATAAATTGCAAACATTTTGTTTGTTAGTAAAAAGAAATTGGCAACAGTTAAAAATTTCAAATCATTGAAAGTTTTCAGCTGTTTTGATAATTAAATAGCGTGAAAGCGATTTTTTAATGAAGTAATTTTTCGCATTGTTGACTAAGCGCAAAAATCACCCCACCCTCCCCCTGGGGCGATTGGCGCCAAAATTTAATCGATGCTTGCTTCCATATTGGGTTAGTGTTATTCCAAATTTCATTCAAATCGCAGCAATATTTCCCGAGATACAGTAGGTGCAGTGACAAAATAAGCACTTTTGATTGCTCCACCCCCCTTTGAGATATTGACACACAAATTGAATCAGCACCTGTACTCAATAGGGTCTACCTATGGACTAATTTTCGTTTGATTCCGCCGGTTACTTCCTGAGATATAGCAGTCACCCCCGCGCAGAACACGTGCGATTGCTCCACCCCCCTTCAAGATATTGACAAACAAATTGAATCAGCACCTGTACTCAGTAGGGTCTACCTATGGACCAATTTTCGTTTGATTCCGCCGGTTACTTCCTGAGATATAGCAATCACCCCTGCGCAGAACACGTGCGATTGCTCCACCCCCCTTGGAGATATTGACAAACAAATTGAATCAGCACCTGTACTCAGTAGGGTCTATCTATGGACCAATTTTCGTTTGATTCCGCCAGTTACTTCCTGAGATATAGCAATCACCCCCGCGCAGAACACGTGCGATTGCTCCATCCCCCTTGGAGGAATTCGCTAAAAAAAGTCAGGTGCACCAGTTCACATGGTGGTACATATGTGAAAAAATTTTTGTTCGATTTCATTCAGTAGTTTTTGCTCTAGCGCGGCCACAAAAACTGGTCACACACATACAGACTCACACACACACAGACAGACAGACAGACATTTTCTAAAAATGGTCGAAATGGACTCAGCGCACCTCAAAACGTGCAAATCCGTCAAAATTCGACATTCGAAAATTTTCACGAAACCAATACTTTCTTCTATATATTAGATATAGAAGAAAGTAATAAAAGCAAAAAACAACGCAAACGCGCAAGAATACTGCAGACGCTTGTTTCGGCGTAAAAAGGAACGCCATTTTTAAAGCAAAGCATCCATAAGCTCACATTTTTGCATTATATCTTATTTCATAATCTTTTACTTAATTATTTGTAGTTCAGCTGCAGTGGTGTAGGATTGATTCTCTAAGTACGCCATGGAGTTTGTTAGATGACGAGGTATAATTTATTGTACGATCTATGTAGGAGTTGTATATTTAATAAAAATAAAAATGCGAATTATTGGCGGCTTACACTTCAGCTGTCATACATTAAAATTATTATTAAACTGAATGTCCTTTTTTTAAATCTAAAAATTTGATGCGGATTTACCGGACTTACCTTTTTATTTTTATTACAGCAAAAACCAGCGCCCTGTAAAAAAATTCCATTGAACCATTTTTCGCAAACACTTAATTATTTCAAATAGATAAAATCTTAGTGCATAAAAACTAGCTGTCGTGGCCGTCACGAAACTTTCTTCTATATCTATCTTATGAATTCCGGTTACAAAATAAAATACGTACTCGCCCGAGTAGTTGGAGACAGCGCCAATTTCCCAATTATCGTAATAACCCTGCAAATGCAGAATCAATGAGCGAAATTGGAAATCATTGCAAAAGCCTTGTTTAGATAAATTGCAAACATTTTGTTTGTTAGTAAAAAGAAATTGGCAACAGTTAAAAATTTCAAATCATTGAAAGTTTTCAGCTGTTTTGATAATTAAATAGCGTGAAAGCGATTTTTTAATGAAGTAATTTTTCGCATTGTTGACTAAGCGCAAAAATCACCCCACCCTCCCCTGGGGCGATTGGCGCCAAAATTTAATCGATGCTTGCTTCCATATTGGGTTAGTGTTATTCCAAATTTCATTCAAATCGCAGCAATATTTCCCGAGATACAGTAGGTGCAGTGACAAAATAAGCACTTTTGATTGCTCCACCCCCCTTTGAGATATTGACACACAAATTGAATCAGCACCTGTACTCAATAGGGTCTACCTATGGACTAATTTTCGTTTGATTCCGCCGGTTACTTCCTGAGATATAGCAGTCACCCCCGCGCAGAACACGTGCGATTGCTCCACCCCCCTTCAAGATATTGACAAACAAATTGAATCAGCACCTGTACTCAGTAGGGTCTACCTATGGACCAATTTTCGTTTGATTCCGCCGGTTACTTCCTGAGATATAGCAATCACCCCTGCGCAGAACACGTGCGATTGCTCCACCCCCTTGGAGATATTGACAAACAAATTGAATCAGCACCTGTACTCAGTAGGGTCTATCTATGGACCAATTTTCGTTTGATTCCGCCAGTTACTTCCTGAGATATAGCAATCACCCCCGCGCAGAACACGTGCGATTGCTCCATCCCCCTTGGAGGAATTCGCTAAAAAAAGTCAGGTGCACCAGTTCACATGGTGGTACATATGTGAAAAAATTTTTGTTCGATTTCATTCAGTAGTTTTTGCTCTAGCGCGGCCACAAAAACTGGTCACACACATACAGACTCACACACACACAGACAGACAGACAGACATTTTCTAAAAATGGTCGAAATGGACTCAGCGCACCTCAAAACGTGCAAATCCGTCAAAATTCGACATTCGAAAATTTTCACGAAACCAATACTTTCTTCTATATATTAGATATAGAAGAAAGTAATAAAAGCAAACTAGCTGTCGTGGCCGTCACGAAACTTTCTTCTATATCTATCTTATGAATTCCGGTTACAAAATAAAATACGTACTCGCCCGAGTAGTTGGAGACAGCGCCAATTTCCCAATTATCGTAATAACCCTGCAAATGCAGAATCAATGAGCGAAATTGGAAATCATTGCAAAAGCCTTGTTTAGATAAATTGCAAACATTTTGTTTGTTAGTAAAAAGAAATTGGCAACAGTTAAAAATTTCAAATCATTGAAAGTTTTCAGCTGTTTTGATAATTAAATAGCGTGAAAGCGATTTTTTAATGAAGTAATTTTTCGCATTGTTGACTAAGCGCAAAAATCACCCCACCCTCCCCCTGGGGCGATTGGCGCCAAAATTTAATCGATGCTTGCTTCCATATTGGGTTAGTGTTATTCCAAATTTCATTCAAATCGCAGCAATATTTCCCGAGATACAGTAGGTGCAGTGACAAAATAAGCACTTTTGATTGCTCCACCCCCCTTTGAGATATTGACACACAAATTGAATCAGCACCTGTACTCAATAGGGTCTACCTATGGACTAATTTTCGTTTGATTCCGCCGGTTACTTCCTGAGATATAGCAGTCACCCCCGCGCAGAACACGTGCGATTGCTCCACCCCCCTTCAAGATATTGACAAACAAATTGAATCAGCACCTGTACTCAGTAGGGTCTACCTATGGACCAATTTTCGTTTGATTCCGCCGGTTACTTCCTGAGATATAGCAATCACCCCTGCGCAGAACACGTGCGATTGCTCCACCCCCCTTGGAGATATTGACAAACAAATTGAATCAGCACCTGTACTCAGTAGGGTCTATCTATGGACCAATTTTCGTTTGATTCCGCCAGTTACTTCCTGAGATATAGCAATCACCCCCGCGCAGAACACGTGCGATTGCTCCATCCCCCTTGGAGGAATTCGCTAAAAAAAGTCAGGTGCACCAGTTCACATGGTGGTACATATGTGAAAAAATTTTTGTTCGATTTCATTCAGTAGTTTTTGCTCTAGCGCGGCCACAAAAACTGGTCACACACATACAGACTCACACACACACAGACAGACAGACAGACATTTTCTAAAAATGGTCGAAATGGACTCAGCGCACCTCAAAACGTGCAAATCCGTCAAAATTCGACATTCGAAAATTTTCACGAAACCAATACTTTCTTCTATATATTAGATATAGAAGAAAGTAAAAACAACGCAAACGCGCAAGAATACTGCAGACGCTTGTTTCGGCGTAAAAAGGAACGCCATTTTTAAAGCAAAGCATCCATAAGCTCACATTTTTGCATTATATCTTATTTCATAATCTTTTACTTAATTATTTGTAGTTCAGCTGCAGTGGTGTAGGATTGATTCTCTAAGTACGCCATGGAGTTTGTTAGATGACGAGGTATAATTTATTGTACGATCTATGTAGGAGTTGTATATTTAATAAAAATAAAAATGCGAATTATTGGCGGCTTACACTTCAGCTGTCATACATTAAAATTATTATTAAACTGAATGTCCTTTTTTTAAATCTAAAAATTTGATGCGGATTTACCGGATATCTGAAAAAACAGGGGTTGGATAAGCGAGGATCCACTGTATTTGTATTGTTAAGGTACATATGAAAGTTTGTGAATCGATGTTTTTTAAGTAGAATTTGTTTCTCTCCGGTATGGTTAAGTTTTACAGATTTGAAACTTACTTTACTCCATTCGGCGTACAAAAAACACAGTACAGTCGAACTCGCTTATAACGAGCACGAAGGGACCGTAACATGTTGGTCGTTAAATCCGAATGCTCGTAATAAACGGGTCCTTACGGCCGGCGTGCAACCAGAAGGGGTGGGGGCTGGGGAGGTCAAATAATTGAGTTCACTTATAATTTAACTAATAATTATTTTAATTACATAAATTAATTTAATTTTATACTGTTCTTTATTTAATGACACTGGAATGCTGGTGGAATTTTTCAGACAACAGTATTGAACCGCAGGGGGAAAAAATGAAAACTAGATAAGACAGGATAAGACTAGCAAGATGAGAAAAAAAGACTGCGAGACAGAAGAAATTGTTCGTTAAAACCGGGTCTTGCTCATTAGAAACGAATTCTGTTCCATAGACTTAACATTGATCCAACCAAATATTCTCATTTCCCTCGTTAAATCCGAGTTCTCGTTATATCCGAGTTCGTTATAAACGAGTTTGACTGTATAAGCGTATCAAACTGAGGAATTTCGAAAGTTGAATTCGGTCGATCAATAAAACATTTTTGTCCAAAAAAAAAAAAAAAAAAAGCCTCTCCGGTATGGTTAAGTTGTACAGATTTGAAACTTACTTTATTCCATTCGGCATACAAAAAACACAGTATAAGCGCATAAACTGAGGAATTTCGAAAGTTGAATTCGGTCGATGAATAAAACTTTTTTATCCAAAAAAAAAAGCCTGATCGCAAACTGTTACGAGTTAAAATTACCGCCACCGCGAACAATATATTTAAACTTTTTCCTCTGCCGTAATGATTTAAAACCTGCCGAAGGGGGGAAAATAGTTAACTCTAGAGAAAAGCAACGACGCTCCGCTCAATCTACGCGA